>OMNM01014111.1:3317-16977 GCA_900302745.1 Parablennius parvicornis | reverse complement strand
GTGGGGGTGGGGTGGGGGTGTGGGCTGTTTACAACTGATGTCACAATCAGGCAGGAGTCAGAAAGGCCCTGTTTACACAAGTGAAAACAGAAAACTTGCAATGCTTTTTGAAAACAGTCTCCAAGGTGGAAAACACATTACTTCTGAAACGCTGCTACTGCTCATGCGCAGCACAGCCGTAGCAAGTAGTTGTTGTGCACATGCTCAGTAGATAGACAATCAGAACAATGTTTACTCCATCATGTCATGACTCCCAGTCTATATTCTCCTGGAAATGGTAGTTTTATTTTGACAGTCAACGTAATAACAATCCAACTTGCTCGTCTGTCCACTAGAATGTTCGTGTTCTTCCATTGTTTATGTTTAAAGTGGATTGTTCTCTGGTGCATGTCTGTGTGGTTCATTATTTAAACAACAAACAGCACCCACTAGTGGCCTAGAATTTTCAGTGTTTCTGCCGTTTTTGTCAATGTACATCATTTTCAGAATGTTGCCATGTAAGCGCAAACTGTTTCCCAGACGTTAGCGCAAAAACTATGCGTTTTCACCTAAAACGTGTGAACGAGGTCTCACATGGATCACCAAAAGAATTATTTGCCTCCTTTTATTCAATTGCATTTGAAAGAGTTCAATATCAATGTATAAGATTCCATCTGGCTTTTTCCCAATTACATAAACGCTACGAGAACAACTGATGACATTATTGGTGAACCTTGACGTACTTGGATAAGTAGTTTGTACCATTATGTCATAGCATCATTGCTCTGTCTCTTTCAGTGGAGGTTGACATTGTGCAGTCAAACTTCCTGTCACAGCGTGGCAGGTAATAAACTTCCGACTGCTAAAATGGCTCTCTGAGCCGTTAGTGTAATCCCAGACTGGCTGCGTTCTGCTGAGAGCAGGGCTTCGTAGAGAACACGATGTCTGCTGGAGGACTTATTCAGCTCCGGCTGCTCAGCACCTGAATCCGAACTGATGTATCCTGAAAAGACCCCATATACTATAGATGCGGATGAGTCGTACTGTGCGTCGGGTTGGATGGGGTTGAAATTGTCGGGTTCAATCTTTTTCCAAAACAACAATTATGAAGAGCTCTGTGTGGCGGAGGTGAAAAGTGAGGAGTTTATTTTCTATCAATGATGTAGGCTTCATACTGATCTGGTCAAAACTGCATCATTTTTGTTTTATTCGTTATGGATGTGTGATGGTAAATGCCTGTAACATAAATGTCATATTCTTACTTCAACTTCCACATATTTAATTGCTATAATTCACTCATTTGATTTTTTTTTTGTTTCGAACATGCAAAAAATCAAACATGAAAATCACATCATACAACTAAACATAATTCACTAAACAATGAATAATTGACATCATCAAATAAAATGCATGTCCGAAAAGAAGTGGGAAGAAGTACAAGTATAATGGATACCTTTTTTTGCTTCCACTTACATACATTACATATATCTTTTAAATGATAAAATCGTATATACAATAAATGTAATAAAGTTCAGGCTAATCATGATTACGGAAGGATATAAATGAAAATATGACAAATGCATACAAATAAATTAATTCTATTACAGTAGACTAAATGATTCTATTTTTGATGCTTGACCACATGAGAAAATACTTGTGGCAGAATCTGTAAAAGTAATGTGTGAATATCAAATCGAAATATTCAAAAGTGTGGAATAGATTTGTAAAATGAGATTAATGAAAATTATGGGGGGAAAATATTGAATAATATTGAAGATTTGCCAGGTAGTGACGTTTAAAGTGATAGTAGGACTCATTCACTCACTGCATATTTTTTTAAACACAATATTCCAGCCATAAGATCAAGATAAACAACATTGTTTTCAGTGTTTCTGTGCAAACAGACAATATTTTCAAAAATTTGCTTAGGTAAATGGAAAACTTCTGAAACTAAAAACGACTTGTTTTTTCACTTGAAAGGTTGTTGTGTAAACGAGTCCTGAACAGGACTCTTGTAACAAAAAGGTTGATGAACGACAGCGAATCATTCTTTCATCCTTTAATCACAGCCTGAGGGAGGAAGTACGAGTAAACGATTGATTAGCTGGACTGTGTGGTCGATCTCACCTTCCTCCTCCTCCCTCGTCTTCATCTCTTTCCCCCTCTTCTTCATTCTGCGGGACCCACTCCATGACGGAGAGAGATGGGCCACGATCACAGCGGTCGAGGTGTTTGGGCGATGGCCTGTTGTCAACTCGCTTTCTCTCAAACCCCTCCTCCTCTTTTCCCCTCGCTCTACCTTTCTTTTGTCTCTCTTCTTCTCTGTCCTCCCTGCAGCTACGCTGCTTCCTGCCTCCATGCTGCCCTTTTGTTGTCCTTCCTACATCTTTTGCTCGTTTTCTTGCCTACTTGGCCCCGAGAGATGAGGGGTATTTCGCAGAAGCAAGATGTGAAGAAAGAGGAAGAAGGAATGTTTGGTACTGTGCTTGACCTGGACAATCTGCTATTTTACAATATTTCTCCTTTTCAATTTTTTATTTGCAATGTTTTATATATATATATGTATCTCCTGCAGGCTCTCCTTTGTCTGGCTCTGATGTTTATCCTTAAGTCCAGAAAAGCAATAGCCTTTCACTCTTTTGTCTTTCTGTTTCATCTTCTTTTTCTCACTTTCCTTGTCTCCCCTGCACATCTTTAAGTTCGCCCTCCTGCCTTTATCTCCCACAGACTTGTACGACAGAAAAGACATGACACGGCTGTCTGGGGAGTGGACTCTTCGTCTCTCTCTCTCGCTCAGTCTCTCTGTTTCATTTTCTGTCATTCAGGCCTAATTTTTTTCCTTTCTCACAACTCCTCCTTACAATCCTTTTCACTGTCTCTCTAAATCTCATAATCTCCAGAATCATCTTTGTCTGGCATTGCTGGCAGTCAGAAGCAGAATGTAAAACGTCCTTTTTGAGGATGAAGCTCGCTCACAGTCAGTCAGTTTTCATAACATTTAGGAAATGAAAAAGATCCATCTTGACGTGCTACTTGTAGAGTAGGCTGGTTGGAAAAACTAAAATACTTTTATTCACTGTTTGTCACATCAACAAAAAGCGGAGTTTTATCTCATTGTGGACACGGACCAGGAGGAGACCGGCTCCAGAGTTTCAAAGTGCTTCTAAGAGTCTACATGTTTGTGATTTATCTCTTGTTGTTGTGTCTTCCGGTCATTCATTCATAATTCTGTTTTCTTTAGAAAGAGCAAACATCCAAATTATAAAGCATCTTCCTATGGTCGTAACTAATTACCTCCGCCAAGGAGGTTATGTTTTTGCCAGGGTTTGTCTGTCTGTCTGTTTGTTAGCAATATAATGCAAAAAATTCTGACAGGGTCTTCCTAAAAAAAATTCAGAAGATGTGTCTTGATCTAACTTAGATTCCATTACATCTTTAAGAATGATCTGGATAACCATCTGGATACAAAAAAAATCAAATATCAAAGATCCTGTTTTTCCCCTTTACTTATCATTGAGCCATTTTCAGAAAATAATATCTCTTGGAGATCATATCTGATTGACTTTTAAAAATTCAGCGATCTGTAGGATGGTCATATCTAGTAGGGTGCACAATTTCATCCAGATCAGATCCAGAATAAGATCAGGAAAAATTCTGGAAGTTAACATTGGAAACCTCATTCATAAGTTTCAAAAATTATAACTCATTGAATTCTGTTTCAATTCTCTTGAAATCTGACATGTATATTTGGAGGATCATTGCCCTGAATTGTGCCAAATTTCATCTATATCCGATCCAGATTAACAATGGTGGCACTTTGAAGTTAGGAAATTTTAACATTGGAAATGCCATTTGGCGGAGGGCTGCGTATATTGTATTTTCTTATTCCACTTTTATCCATGTTTTTTCTTTCTCTATTTTAGTCTTATCTAGAGTTTAAGATCAGCTTTATATTTTATTTGTTGTACAAAAACATCATCTTAATATTCTGTGGTGTGAATTTAATTTTAAGGGCTTTTAACCTCATCTTAATCTTGTTTTACTCATTTAAAAAAAATAGTTTAGTTATTTAGTTTTTTTCTGGAATTTTTTGCTTACACATAGGCTTCAAGAAGAAGTGTTGTGTGTGTTTGTGGTGTGTGTGTGTGTGTGTGTGTGTGTGTGCGAGTGGAGAGAAAGTGCAATGTTTGCTTCGTTGCATGTCAACTTATCAGGAAATGAACTCAGCCTTACGCCAGCGGCTGCTGCTGTTCTCTCGTCCTCACGCATCTGCACGCATCTCTCACACACGTAAACTTCACCATTGACCCGACAACACTCGGAGCACGAGACCCCCTCAGCGGGAATACAGCACACGTACAATCCTCATTACACATGGAAACACTCCAACATCTGAGAGGGTTTGTGAGAAAACTTCTCATCAGGAGATTTCCAAAGTGGTTCCGGGGATTGCAGATTAACATTTGACAGATTAAAGCGGTGCAATGGGTTACTATGACTTAAGCTCAAACTGCATCATGACTCAGTGACCCAGTCCCCACCCACTGACACTTCTGACTTTCACTCTCGCTTCTTTTTTATTTACTAAACATTCCAAGCATGTGGTGGAAACAAGGAAATCTCACATGTGGCTCCAACGGCCTTTTCTCCTGGAATCACATGACACTGTTGGCTTCTGACACAAATTAAACAACCTGATTCTTTTGGTAATTCATCATATTTCAGCAACGTCTGCAATTCTTCCTGTAAGTGACAGTGTTTATGTTCAAATACATCATCTAGTCTGACACGTCGGCTTTTTGGTGGAATTTAAACATTATATTGTACAACAGGCTCAATAGTGTTCAAGCCATTGAAAGGAATATTCTAGTGACATATACCTTCCATTAAAAGACTAAGAAAATAGTTCAATATCAAACTCAGGTTACGAGACAACCATGATTTCAAGTGCAACTTTTAGAAAACGCTGCCACTGTGCATATGCAACCTTTCCAACTGTATTTTAACATGTTATCCTAAAAGGTACTACTACTACTACTACTACTACTACTACTACTACTACTACTACTACTACTACTACTACTACTACTACTACTACTAATAATAATAATAATAATACTTATGGTTGCTACACGCCGTGCACATTTGTTGCATTTGCAACTTTCATATGACCCACGCTGTTGCACAAGTATGCACACAATCATGAAAAAGTTCTGGAAAATTCATCACATTCACTTTGACTCTTTTGCAATTGACAAAATGCCAATAACCCGTAAGTTTAAACATGGTGTAGACATGGAAAAAAAACTGCCTCCAAGCTACAGCAAGCTGAACTTAGTGTTAGTTTACGGTAGAGGTCACTCACTTCTGTTGGAGATTTGCCAGGAGGTCATAATTTGGATGTTGGTGGTTTTGCAGTTTATTGGATTTGCATTGTGTCGTGTGCACGACTGTGGAAGTAATTCTAACAAATGTTCATGTGCTTAAAAAAAAAAAAGAAAAAAAAAAAGAAGTGAGTTGACTGAACCCGATGACCGCCCCTCAGCCCTGGTTCGTTTAATGATTCTCAGACAAATGTCACTATCAATTAACTTTCCTCACATCAGTCACAGCTGGAGAGGAACAAAAGTTTGGCTGAGGGGAAGATGAGAGTGGGGCACACATCATGTGAGGGGAAAAAAAAATAACATAGAGGAGGATCGTGCGCGCACACACACACACACACACACACACACACACACACACACACACACACACACACTTCTCCACTCAGTTCCCTCCAGGCAAACCTCTGCTAAAATTAAACCTCTGCAATCTAAAAATACCAGCCGGGCACGTGCGTGAGCTAAAAGACTGCATGGCGAAGACAGCAAATAGAGGGGAGAGAAGAAGGGGAAGGGTGGTGGGTGACAGGGGAGCGGAGGGGGAAAAAAAGAAAAACAGAGGGAAGTGAGGAAATGGGGATGCTTGCCAGTGTTTTAATCAGCTTTGAATTACAGCCTGCAGAAATGAGAAACAGAACAGAGGGAATGCAACCATCTACAAATGATATATCAGCCTCCACTAACACGCAAACTGCTGGAATTTGAATCTGAGATCTGCTCTTGCAAAGCTTGGGAAATTATATTAACAATGCATGTTGAAAATAAGACAGAAACTGTGGACTTGGTGTCAATGATTGCCTGGTTTTGAATGAGATGGCTGCTGAATGGACACGAGTGTTCTTGCTGCTGTTGTGAATGGTTGCACTCTGGGATGGTTTGAACAACTCAGTAGCTCCCCCACCTGATCACACAGCAAAACCTCAGCATTCCTGATCTCATCAACATAACGGCTTGTACATAACTTGCAGGTTCGGTGGTTAATCAAAGTGTTTTTGCCGACTTCCAGGACAAGGCTCTCAGAGTGAAATGGCAGATGAAGAAGCTTTGAAAAAAATCCCTCAGGAAATGTTTCCTCTTCACACCCTGTCATGATTTCTTCCTTCCAGACAGACTGTGAGAGTAATGGAGGGATCATGAAGAAGCTTCCTTCCATTAAGGAAGACGAGGAGGGATCGGGGTCCGAAGGTGAGCACTCCCCTCTACCCAAGATCTCGTCGCTTGGCAGGCTGGGCAGAGGTCTGCGCTCACCCCTGCGCTCCCCTCTGCGCTCCCCACTGCTGCCCCCAAGACCCCTCCGCCCTGGGGTTGACCTGGTCCGGCCCTCCACCCTGCAGATCCCGGCGGTGAGCTTCAGCTGCCTGCAGCCGGACCTCAGTCCACGGTAGGAAAGTGTTCTCTCCATTCAGCGAATTCCTTGACATTATTCATGAACATAACCCACCCATGGGATGGAGTCTCTGGGGAAGTGGCAGCAGATGCTGGCCTTGAGGAATCAATTCATTTTGCAGCTGTGTGAGGGCAAATACAAACTGTGTCACTAGGTCGGTTTTCTAAAAGGACAAAAAGTCACTGGAGCAAAATAGAAAGCGTCACATAGGTTCTCCACAATGATCCTCTTACAGGTTTGATTCTTTTTGCCATCGATTGCAATTTTTCCTGAATTTCATCAGGAGTCAGAACTCACCTAATTAGTTCAGAACGTCCACCTGTGTGCAGTCTAATCTCAAACGTGTTCTGTGAAAGTCTCGGACATTCATCAGAGAACATTTGTGAACAAACATCATCACGAAGACAAAGAAAACACAACAGACAGGCCAGGAAAATAAGTTTTTAACATGGTTTTGTTCTTAACACGTGGGGGTGAAGACTTTTGTTTGAGGCAAAAGAATTTAGCTGTTTTTGTATCTATTTAAATGTTTTTAGTGATTATTGTAGCCTGTTTTACCTTTGAATAGTTTGACTTTTTGATCTATTTTACCCTTTTTAGGCTTAGCCAAGAGATAAGTACTTTATCAAAATCATCTGCTCTGCCAGTGCAATAAAAATAGAATACAAATGCTCATTTACAGAAGCTTTTTTTTCAGGATTCTAAGCTAAGAAATACTGTGTTTGTTATGTCCATATAATATTTCCATTGCTTCCATGTTATTGTGTTAAAAATAGATATCTGGTCTTCACATTATGTAATGCTGCAGTGGGAACACACCTGATTCATTAGTGGAGCACAGGAGAACCGAGAATGGGTGAATTAAGGAGAGACTGTTGGTGATCTATGGGCAGGTGTTGGCAGTTTCTGTGACCTTTGACCTGCGCTGATGGAAACCATTAGTAGCCATCCATTTACGTCTTGAGTGAACATGTTGGGGAAACTTATTTCCCATTTTGTGAAAAATGTAGTCACATCTGGGATCGGCAAACTTTTGCTGTGACATTGTGGAGAAAGAAATCTTGGATCATTTGTGTTTCGTAAACAACAAAATGTAGTTGAAAAAGCCTTGAAGTATATGTTCATTATGGAAATATAAAAAGGTGTGTGGAAACTCCAGAAGGGAAACCCCAAAGATGATTAAGTAACTATCACAGCTCCTCCGCTGCCCCCACAGTGCCTCCCTATAATGTGCTGCGTTTGCTTTTGGATGTAGTCAGCGACTGCTCTGTTTCTGCCGCTGTGCTGATTAAACTGTGTCTACTTTGTGCTGATGAATAATGTAAAGTCTCAACGGAGTCCCGGGGTCTTGTATGCACTCTTAAACAAGGAAACGCCATTTGTAACCCGCCTGGATGCGTAACTGTTGGTGTGCTCAAGGTAGTCACAGTTTACAACACATTGTAGGGCTCTGTAATCGTTATCCGGCTGGGTTTACATATATTGTGCTGCCACCTTGTGGAATATTTATAACATTGCACCACATATAGGCGTAGAATCATGAATAGTGCAGATGCTTTTAGTTAGATTGAATATGTGTATGTAAGTCTTTCACGTGAGTGTGAAAGCTTATTGTGTAATTCTTCTAATTTGGGTGCATCAAATGTATATAAAACAAGTTCCATACATTTTACTTAAATTATTGAATATATTTACCAACTTTACCTTCCGCAAGGACGAATTAGGCCCTACCTGACCTCCAGGTATTTTCTGACTTTGCTTCTTCACACTCATTCATATCGGGCAAATCAAATATTTTATCCAACTAGAGATGGAGACCAAGGTGAATAGAAATGTTCCTGAAAACTCTTGGTGCTTTGTCTAGCAGTGATCTGACATTCACAGGTAAATAGAGTTCTTTAGTGCGAACTCACCTTCTCCTTTTTCCTGTTCGCGTCAGGTTTGTGGACGGCATCGAGGCAGAAAACCAGCGCAGTTCAGCTCAGAGGTTTGATTTTTCTCCTGCTGCAACTCAGAGTTTCCTACCCAGCCCTAATTCAGCCACCTCAGGTACTCGCCCCACTCACAGGAAACATTGATGAAAATAATGGCGCTTGAATGCAGATGTTTAAAAGCTGGTTAAATGTCCACAGAGACCCATGAGGAAAGGGACACTATGCAGACTATTGAAAAACTCAAACATGAGGTAAGGCCAGTGATTATAAAGGTGTCAATAGTTAAACTCTTTACATTTGAACTTTTCTCTACACTTTTGCTATTTTTCTTCTCATTCCACCCTCCAGATGTGCGTCCTCTCCCGTCAAGTCACCACCGTCAGCCAGGAGCTCCAGGAAATGACTCGTCTTCTCAAGCCTCTCTTTCACAACCCGTCCGTGCTGCTGATGCCCAGCGCTGTGACTCCGCCGCCCAGCGTGTCATCACTCAGCTGCTCCCCGGCCCCGCCTCTTCTTACCCAACATGCACCTGCAGACGATCCGAACCACACATCAGTCCGAGAACCCGAACCGCCGTCTCCTCCTCTGAGCAAGGCGTTTCAAGGAGAGTTTGGGCCACTTCATGATCCTTCAGCATCTCGCCACAACGTCGCTCACCGCTCAGCTCCTCCTTCACTTCACAGCTCCCCTCACGAGCACACGACCGCGCCACACCCGAGCTCCTCATCCTCCATCCCTTCACTTTCCTCATCTGCCACTCCCCTCCTGGTTGACCTGTCAGAACCCAGCAGTGAATCTCAAACCCAGCCTCGCCTCACACTCTCGTCTCAGTTCATATCCAGGTCTTATTCTCTCTCCTTCTCCCCGCCGCACGTGCAGCCCTTCCTCCATCCCTCCATCTCTGCACCACACCCCAGAGAGTCCGAGTGGGAGGAACACCCCACCCAGCTCAGCTTCATCGATGAAGGACAGCCCTCACTGTGAGTGGGAGTAAAGATGTGGACAATGGCACCGGACTGAGAGAAAGGACCAGCATGCCACACAACCAACTGCATGACAAACATCTGCCCAAGTCTGGCATGCAAGTTTCCATGTAAATATGTCAATTTTAAATTATTATAAGCACCATGCAGCAGATATGATAATAAAGGTTTGTTTTACAGTTTCATTGGATTTTTTTCTTTTATTCTCGGACTTTGTATCCCTTAAAGGTAGAATACAACGGCTCAGAGGAGTATTTGAGGACCAAGTTTCTAATTTTGAGGTAGTCACACACACCTTTCAACATTACACAGGTTTCAGATCCACACGCAGAGTGATGAAACAATCCTGGAATGCCTTCTTATTTCAATTGATTTTCCCCAAAGTTGCTTGAAAAGAAGGGATAATAGAAGAATCAGGGTTGTCTTGCTTCAAAATCAAGTGTATATTGCCTTATTTTATGTTTAAAAAAAAATCAAAAATGCATTGCTAAAACATGGAACAAAAAAGTAAATCAAAATTCTGTGCAACAAACATAAAAGCTGTATAGTCCTGCATTTATTCATCTCATTACCTTTGGTCTTTAATTTCTAGAAATCAAAAGAGCTTGTTGCTTATAATGCGTATTGCCATGCCTTGGACTATGTGGGATCCAGTTTTCTATATACCAGCTTTAAATACAACTGAATGGGGTGATACATAAAAGCCTCACTGTTAATTTTGTGGATCAGGGAGACAAACCAAACTAACTCCATGCTGTTGTTTTTCTTTAATGGACGGCCTTGCTTCAGGTGACATCTAGCGGTGGGAATTAGATATGCAGCCAGCAAATCAAATACTTTTTAATTTTTTTATTTAGTTTTAGCAACACCTTATTCCTGCAGCAGAAATTTTGACATGGTAAAATAGAATAGTTATTTGTAGGAATATGAAAACACGGAGTCTGTAGTTCAAAAAAGGTAAGTAGGAGAAACGGTTTGTCATTTTGTTGATATGTTTGTAATATTTGCAGATTAGCATTCATGAGTAGTATGTCAGTTTACAGCAGCACAATTATGTAATATGCTAAAAAGCTAATTCCGCTTATCTACATAAATAGTTTGATGTTCTGCTTTGTTCAGTTCTATTTTTCCTTATTTAAAAAATAGTGCTCATGTTGGCCTTGCCTAACCCCTGTCTTCAAATACTTGAGGTTTTCTCAGAGTTTCCCCCAAAAGATTAAAATAACTGACTGTTTTATTCACTGCAATGTAGCAAATGATTAGGATGCTAGTTTCACAAACTCAAAATACCTACACTTCAATCAGAAAATGAGTATATTTCCATCTGACTGGATGGGCAGATTGTGTGCAATTCTTCTGTTGGGTATTGTTTTTACCTCCAATGGTTGTGTGCATGAAACCTGCTCCGGAAAATGAGGATTACACCATATTTAATAGATGTATTATTGTATGTAAAGTCCCATTCAGTTTATAGACAATAAGTGTACTTTGAACAGCAATTTAATCCAGATATTTTTGCGAATATGTGAAACCCTTTCAAAACTTGAAACCACTTTTCATGAGCTCAACTCAACGATGTAAGACTTTTCTTTAAGTATCCAAAAGACCCAGTTCTCTCAAATGTTGTTCACGAATTTGTGTTGGAGAGCATCTTGCCGAGAAGATCCCTTCACCTCACAGGTGTGGCATATCAAGATGCTGATTAGACAGCAGGATAATTGCACAGGTGCAATAATTAATTTTTTTTTTTTTTTTACACTCCAACACTTAACTCATGATTATACAACAATTAATGAAGCACTGAAAAGGCCAATATGTTTCTGCACTGTTACGTTTTTTTTCCACTTAGGAAAAAACACAAAGTAGTTCTAAAACATGCAGAATGAATAAAAAGGGCCTAAAATGTGTTGGAAGATCTAAAATACGCCAAAGGTTGCAAAATAACTTATACTTAAAGATATTTTGGAAAAAAAAGAAAAGAAAAGAAAAAAAAGATTGTATGGAGTTTTGTATGTATGAATAATAATATGAGATGTAAAATAAACAATTTAAGTTTTACTCTAGTGCACAAATGCCCCAAAAGTACAATAAAATTATTAAAAAAAAATATTATTGCCATTATTTTGAGCTGTAGTGCTTATTATTTAATGTAAAGTTGTGGTTAAACATTGGTGAACAATCCTGATCCTTGAGCGCTGCATTCCTGCACACTTGTGCCCTCCCTCACTCCAACACACCTGAGCGTAATGGTCAGTTCGTCATCAGCCTTTCTGCAGAGCTCCATTATGATTCATTCAATAAATCCAGGTGTGTTGGAGCAGACGCGCAGGGCTGCGACCCTCCAGGACCAGATATTCACACTCCGGGGTTAGAACTACTGTGTGCGCTGCCAATTATCTTTTCTTTTTTGAACAATTTTAACGTTATTCAAGAGATAATTTTATATATATAGACAAAGCCATTTTAATTTGTCATTGTTGTGCTCGTATTTCTTGTGTGGCACTTTTAAGTTTACGGCCTGTGAACTCAATGAGTTGAACTCGATGATGATGATGATGATGATGATGATGATGATTTCATAGCATGTCAATACCTCAGCAGCACCACGATGAGGCAGCATTTCCCCAGCGAGGACACAACTAGAAGCTCTCTCTACCAAATATAGGATCGTTTTTAATAAACCCTGTATGTCTATAGATTTTTTTCAATCTTTATGCTGCCGTTTCAGTTCATTTTGATGAAGGTGGTGAGCTGCCAAAGTCACATAAGATGGAGGACTGACGAGTGTTGGTGCACAAAAAACCACAGACAAGAGGACAGACAGCCTGAGGAGTAATGATAGGTCACTATTCCTCTATGGAGAGTAAATTGAGGAATGCTGACCACACTGTCAGTGACAACCGGGACAAATATACAAGTGATGCTTGGACGCAGTGAACACATTCAATGCACATGTATGGAAGTAGATACAGTAAACATGCATTCTCAGGAAAGCTTCTTTTGTGGCTTTTTTTATGGAGTGAAGACATATTATCTGCTCTGGAGAGCACAGCAAACTGTACAGTGGCATTATGTGGATGGACTTAATTGAAGCTGTGGAATACAGAACTTACTTGATGCCTGGCGTCACTCTAAAAAAGTTGGATTCATACATTAAACAGAGTTTCAATCCAAAAACTTATTTTTAAAAGTTTATTTGAAAAAAAAGAAAGTATAGTAAAATAATTCCTGTCGCAATTTAATGCAACACTCACAAAAAAAAGAATTTAGATAAAGATAAATGAATAAATAAAATAAATTAAAATACAGTGTAGTAAAAACCTGAAAACTATTTAGGGATAAAATAGTTAAACAATTCCTGTCACTGATACAATGTAGCACTGATCATGTGAAGTACATAATTTCTTGATGTCCCTGCATTCAGCCCAACTGAATAAATACAAAACAGGATATAAAAGTGACATCTAAAGTCGATCATAAATTAAATAAATGTGAAGCGCCTAACCCTAATGCTTAGCCCTGCGCGATCCACCAACGTTTGCGCGACTGGCAAATATATGCAGAAGATACGTTTCTGCTTTCTTCCATCGTTATCAACAGGCAGCCGGCCACTTTCTCTCCTCTGATTGTTCTCAGATAAAAATCTATGCATGTGTTCACAGATTTTCTAATGAGATGCATCTTCCAGAACTCTGCTGGTAAGATGAACTTCTTACATTAATCACCTTTTTCTAACCTCATGCTGTTTCCACTTTTTCCTCCTCCTCCTGCTCCCCGATATCGTGGCATCTGGGAAATTAATTAACCTTTCTAATTCCGTGATCACATTATTCATTTAGCGTGCAGCTTTAAAGAATACAGAGGGGACTCGTTCTGTCTGCGCAGCTCCCTCAAAAGTATTGACTTCATAACATATGAGGTTAAAGACTGATATATGTATGCACTCTCAATGTGTTGTTTTATTTATTTATTTATTTTCAGGCCTGTCATTCT
>OMNM01014107.1:2855-39973 GCA_900302745.1 Parablennius parvicornis | reverse complement strand
CCCCCTACTTTTTTTTTTTTTTTTTTTTTTTATGTTTATGTGTTTTTGCTGTGAAGAATTATGTGAACAGCTGTTCTTAACGGTGCACTACAAATAAAGTTAATATTATTATAACTGTAAGCTTATATAATCAGAAAAGTCTCAGGCCTAAATTATATAAGTATGATTTAGACCTGCAGTGTGAGAGTGAGTGGTTGGAGGTGGTCGGAGGAGCGAATGGCGCAGATTGGCAGCCTCGCTTCCGTCAGTCTACCTCAGGGCAGCTGTGGCAACATATGTAGCAAACCACCATCGAGTATGGAGTGGATGAATAATGCAATGTAAAGCTGAAAGCACTATATAAAACCGATGCATTAAGTAGAGACTGTGTCAGCCTCCCGGTCTGAAACAGGCATCTGGTTCCACATGAGAGGAGCCTGAAAATTGCCTGCAAAGAACAATACAATGAGCGCAACAGAGGACCATGTTGGATCGTTATTACAGTGATTGTTAACGATAAAACTACCAGGTCCAGGAGGATGTGACCTGGGAGTCATGACACTGGAGGAAACATTGTTCTTCTACTGAGCATGTGCAGAACAGCCAGTTACTATGGCTGTGGTGCTCATGTGTAGTAGCAGCGTTTCCAGCGTCTACAAGGAGACGGCGCTTGAACATTTTCAAAAAGTTGCCTTTTCCCTGTTTCCATGGAGACAGCGTGTTTTCAAAAAGTTGTGTGTTCAGCTGCTCTAAGTTGTGTGAACAGGAATACAAAAAGAGATTTGCTATTTCATTTGAAAATGTGTAAATAAACTGAACGCATGAGGTTATTTTTTACTATGGATAGCTTGTGACGTGCAAATATAGCTACCAACTGTAATCGAGTACTAATTTTCAGTAACTTGCTTTATGCTACGTGCCGCTCAGCTTTACTCTGTCATCCGTGGTAAACCTGTCCATCTGTGTGAGGCTTAAAGTCAGCTTTTTTCCAAAAAGCTGTAAGGTAAGATGATTATTCTGCTCGATCCCCTGGTGATGGTGTTGTTGTTGTTGTTGTTGTTGGCGGCCGGGGTGTCGGCGGAGTTATTTTTAGCGTGTAATGGTCAAAACAGGGCGTGTCAGCGGACTAAATTAACAGGATTATCCTCCATTGGCGTCTGGATTTCATCATAGTGGGATTGACCAGGAGAAAGAGCCACCAGAGGCCTGTTGACACCAGATCCTCCCCTCTCTCGTCCTCCACTCGTCTCACTGCGGCGCCGCCCTGCAGCACAATAAAGACACAAATCAGACACAAGCGCGTCTCATTCCAGCAGTTATCACAGAAAACGGCCATTTGAACGTTGTATTACTTTCGCTCGTTTCCTTCAATTGTCTGTAACCTCGACCAGATTCTTGCTTATCGCTTCCTTTTTATTTCACATTATTACAAGAGCTGAATATCAGAGTTGTGAATTTATTTAATAGAATGTCAAAATGTCGCCGTCCAAATCGCTACTAATTCAATGTGATGATCAGCAGAACTGCGTTTTAATAATGTTTGAAAGTTTTATTAGCGGCTCCCTGAGAGGTCTACTAGATGAAGCAGCCGAAGGGCAAAGAGGACAGATTAGCAGCAGACTTACATGTAAAATTATTATCAGGAAGAACAAAGACTTCCAATGAGTGACTAAAGTAAAAAAAAAAAAAAAAACTTTGAAAAAGTACCAAAAAGTCATTTTCAAAAGACCCGGAGTGTAAAGATTATAGTTAAAAAGTGAACTCTTTACTTGTCACATATTTTGCATTTCTTTTTCTTGTTTGCAACAAGTTATAATTCCGTCAAAATAACACAAAAGACCACAAGGTTGTGAGAAAGCCTTTAAAATTGAGAAAAGTTCCATAATTCTTTAAAAAGGATGAAAAAAGTTCTAGAAACATGTGAGCTTTTAAAATGTGTTGAAACTAAACAAAAGACGAACCACAAAGCTCTTTAAAACGGTTCAAAGAAAATACCAATTATAATATATCAATTTTTTTTTAGAAAAGTTTTTAAAAAGTAGCACAAAAACCTGAATGAACAGTGTATTAAAAAATGAACACGAAGGCCTGTAAAGTAAAGAACCAAGTTCAACCATCAAACAAAGCTGCTGCATCAGTCTGAATACACTGAGTACTAATACTTTATTATTATTACTATTGATATTATTACTATTATCATTAACACTCAAATGATTATTAACACTACCAATAGTACTACTACTGTTACTAACACTAGTATTATTACAAACATTACTAGTATCACTATACTCCTCAAATCATGATTGATTCTACTAAAATTACTACGACTGATAATATAATTACAACAACTATTACCGCAACTGTTACAATCACTACTACTCTTGCTACTACTACTATTACTACTTAAACTACTACTACTACTACTAGTACTTCTTCCACTGTTACTACTACGAGTGCTTCCTCCACTGCTACTATTGTAGTAGTAGTAGTAGTACTTCTTCTACTGTTACTACTACGAGTGCTTCCTCCACTGCTACTATTGTAGTAGTAGTGCTAGTACTTCTTCCACTGTTACAACTACGAGTGTTCCTTCCACAACCGCTCCTACTCAAGCTGCTTTTTCTAATCTTGTTGCTCCTACTATCACGGTTACTACAACTGCCACTAGGATTATCTACTTTTACCACTACTGCTGTTACTACCTCTGTTACTCTTCATCTGATGTATTCTTCCACTTTACTCCCACTACTGCTACTAATCCTCTTCTTCCACTATTATTGCTACTACTACTATAACTACATCTCATAGTACTGCTAACACTGCTGCTTTCACTAGCCTGAAACAGATATTACCATTATTAGAAGTATTTCCACTGTTGCTGCAGTCAAGTTACCATTATTATGGATACTATGTATATTGCTCCTTTAGCTCGTTCTGCTCCTGTTGTTTATTTTCATTATTTATCACATAGCACTTCAATGCTAGCGTCACTACTTCTTTTACTTTTGCTGGTGCTGCAACTTCTACTACTACTACAGATAGGTCCACTGCTGCTAACCTCCCGAGTACCACTGCGAGTATTTCAGCTGCCGCTATCTCTCCCGTCCTCCCGGAGCTTCTGCTGCTTCCTGGCATCAGCGCGGCCGACAGGACGCGGCTGGACAGTCAAACAGCCACCGGATTACAGATTAAAACCAATTTCTAATCTTCTTGTGCCCTGCGCCTCAGATATGGTGTGGCTCCGTGATGTCTGAGCTTCCGCTGACCCACAATAAGTTCCCCCAGAGGTCAACTTTCCCCCACTTCTGCACGCCAACCGGGTCACCTCACAAACCACCGGTTTCTGTTTGGGGGTCGAAGGCTACAAAAAGTGGGAGGAGCCTAATGATCCAAGATTAAAGCGACTTGTTTATTTCTTTTGCTTCAAATCCGCAATTTCAAAGACACGATAACCCCTCCCTTCCTCCCTCCGTCCCTCCCTTCCTCGGTGCTACATCAACCCAGCATCCTTCCTCTATGATTCACGCTCATCATCATCCTCAGGGAAACAGATCAGGTCAGTAAAAAGTGGCACGATATAAAATGTAGTGCTAAAGACGCTCACTACTAAAGACATTCATTGTGACCCATTATTCTGTCAGCTAAATAAAATGTACTAACTACTGGTTGACTAACCCAAAGCTCTGTTTACACAACAGTGATAATGGAAATCTCTTGCTGTGTTTTGGGTTTCAGTTAACAAAATGGAGCCACTGAAAACGAAACTTTTTGAAAACAGTTTTTAAGTTGTAACTTTATTGAACACGTTCCGACTCATAGACAATGTTTCCTCCAGAGTGTCATGACTTCAGATTCTCCTAGACTTGGTAGTTTTGTAGTTGACAGTCAGAGTAATAACAATCCAACTTAATTGTCTGTCGATACAAATGTCTGCGTACACCCATTGTTAAAGAGTCGTCACCTGGTATTCTCACTTATCCAGTCTCCTATTAAAGGTCTTTAAATCGATTCTTAGAATTTATCAGAAAAAAAAATTTAACATTCTGTCCCATTTTCTTACCGCAGCTTCCTCTCGCAAGAGTACATGGGAGATTTTGACCAATAACGAGTTTGGCGTATGTTGATTGGCTGCATGAACTGTCCATTATGGATAGAGTGTGAGCCCGATTAGCTTAGCAGCAGGGTAATTTCAGGGTGGTGGAAGATAGTAGCCTCCTGTGTTGATGATAATCAAAATTTTACGTTTTGTGGATGTTTTGTACGTACTGTCTGGACCCCAGGAAAACTAGCTGTCATTTTGGTGTCAGCTAATGGGGATCCTTTTACATAAACAAATAAACAAAAAAAACATTTTGGGGTGCACCCCCTTGTGGATGACTCTGGTTTGAACAAGGAGACCAAACTCTAGATTTTCATACAAGTTTCACGGGGTTCCTCCACCAATATACAAGTTTTAACAAGGAAAAATTTGATTTTTTTTTTTTAGGTGACGACTCCTTTAATGCTCATAGGGTATATTTCTCTGTGTGCATGTGTGTGTGTGGGTTCATTACAAAACAAACTGCACCCACTGGTGGCGCTACATGCTAACTACATGCTTTTCAGCATTTCTGCCATTACTAGACATCATCTTAAAAATACTGCCATGTAAATCCGAACGTTTCCTGAAAAGAAAATGCAAAAATTAAGCGCTTTCTTGCCTTTTCGTCAAAAAAGAGGCTTTTTTGTCAAAAGGTTGGTATTGTAAACACTGTCCTTTTAAATAAAATCATTTTGCAGACACCAATGTTACTTCAACAAAAGCATAGCACGTATGTCTCAAACGAAGACTCTCACATTGTGAACACGTCCAACAGAGATGGAGCTTCAAAACAAAGACTTCTTTATTTCTGGAGCAAACATCACTTGTATAAATGTCCTGCAGGACTTAAAGCCTGAGATGGCATAAGCTCGTGGACTTATGGGATTTGTAACAAAAGCATCAAAGTATGTTGGGACGAACAGAGGATTTAAGTATTCATTTATTCCTCAGAGGCAGACTGCAGAGTCACGGTTTGGGTTATGATCTTTGTTCTGCCCGTAGAAATGAAAACAACGAAGGCCACAGACTCAGAAGTGAAATGCAACAAGAAAATTACCAGACTGAATAAAAAGACAAGAGCACAATTGAATGATTCAGTACCACGTTCACCTTCAGTATGACACATTTCTGCTGCACAGTGAGCTGTAGATCTGCTCAGGATGCTACAGTCAAGGTATTATTTCACAGGAGAAGCAGCGTCGTGTGATGGATATTGTGATGGATATAAAGGCTCCCACAAACGGCGCGATTCTCGGCCGTCTGAGACAAAAGATGAGATTGTGGGAGAATTGTTCGTTAAATCCGCGGTTGTGGTCCTAGGACGGCCGAAGTATCGCTTGTAAGCCTACCACCACTATGAGACTGTGTCTGATATTTGAGGAGTCATAGCAGCAGCCGCGATCACGTCAGCACAAAACCAACTCTTTCATTAATGTGGTGTGTGTTTTGTTGGAAAATGCAAGACTACTTAAAATGCTGGTTGATGCTAATAGATGCTGATAAGACATACTTCAATCTCCTGTTACAACATAACCCTGAAGGTTGTCTGCTCTCTCTGAGCATCGACCGTGTCTTCGATCATGTATTCTCCCTCTATGTTTGCAGGATTTCTTCCCAAACACATCAATGTCACATCGCTGAGGCTCCGTTCATGTGTATGTTTACATTAACACGATTGTGCAACCCCCCCCCCGCGCCCCGAAGAGGCAGCATCTGTGTTTGTACAGTCTGCAGACATGATTATTTACCTTTGTCTCATGCCGTATGAGAGGCTATGACTAATAGAGATTGTTAAAATCTGACAGTGTGAGGAAGTATTAAAAGATTGTGGAGCTACTTGCTTAAACACAGCAACTAATAACTAACTAGTTACTTGAGAACGTAGCTTCTCTGAGCCTTCGAATAGTCTCCCTCAGGTACCCATAGCTGTAGTGTGTTGACAGTGTATGGATCAGTCTAATGACTGATTCATTCATTAAGTTGAAGTTATATCAGTCAGTGGAAGAAAGATGCCCTAAAATCTGGACATTAGTATCGAAGGAAATGGGTTCAGAAACTAATGACAAGGAGACGACACGTGAACAAAACAGATGAGATAAAACACCAACATGTAGACAACTTTTAGAAAACCGCTATTTGAAGGCTCCCAATGCTAATCACAGCTACTGTGGATACAAGCTAATGCTAATTTAACTGACTGTGAGAAAATGGATGGGATTCTATGTAGATATCAGGAGTTCATTACAGTGAGGTGCTCTTACTCCAGTAAACAGGAGTTTACTGAAATAGTAACTATTTGGTAAAACCCCTGACGCTAAAAGTTATCGTTCTAACAACCTTCCCAAACCTAAAAAACCTTTCAAACTGCTATGATACGTTGCTCCAAAATGTCCAAAGTTTGACATCAACCTCTGAGCCTAGCAGCTAAATGGCTAGCGTGCTAACAGTATCGTTGAGGAGCAACACTGACCACCGTGAGGCGATATTTAGATAGCAAGACATTTGCGATGTATCCCGCAACCCTGGTGTGAATTTTGTGCTAATTTTTACTTCACTCTCAAAAAACAAATCAAAAAAATGCTAATTTATTCTCTTTCAAAAGATATTTTCTTGTGATCAAAATTCTCTTTCTTTGCAATTTAGCTACACTTTGTTAAATGGTAAACTTCACTTATGAAGCATTTTCTTCATCTGTAAGGAAGGCATTTGACATTATTAGTCATGTTCACACCTGTGACAGCTGTGAATTAAAGACACTCGATCCATCCATTTGGTACTATTTGAGCATTGGTGTCTTGCTCAAGGACGCTTTGACGTGTATACAAATGGTAATGGGGGTGGAACCTGCAACCTGTGATTGACAGACAACTAAACCACAGCGGCCCCAAATGTAACCCAATCCACCCCCGGATCCAAAGATGGAGTACGATCTATGAATTTGATAGGGATCAGCCAGTTAAATGTTACATGGCTCCGTTTGAATTTTATATTGCAGAAACTACATCAAAGATAAAAGATGAACTTTTTTCGCAAGGGTTAAGTAGATAGTGATGATTTAGATGAAATAGGATGGAGGGGCTTTGGGATTGGTCTTGACTTTGAGTGTGGGGGAGGCCCTGGTTTTAATCCCTGATGTCGCCTAATTTGTATCACGTGTATAAACTATCTGTGAAAAGAAGCAGCTGAATGAACACCTGATCTGAAACCTGCTGAAGGGGGTGGCATGGGTGTCCGGGCAAGCCAGGAGGGGGTGTGCTGCACAAACTGGTGGCTGTGGTTGACAGATGCCCCCAGAAAGCCACTAACAGGATGACGTGTGCGCTGCGAGGGCCACGGGGTAAAGACGGCTTATGTCTGAGCAGTAGATAAACAGATTATTCCCGAAACGGTGCCTGCTTTTTTAACCTCGTCACTCTTGCCACACTTCCAGCTCCCGCTGTCCCACAGCTCGATCCTGTTGGGGGGGGGGGGGGTTTTGAGTGGACTTTTACACGTCCCTCCATCACATGCACATCACGGATATCATTGGGAGCATTGCAGCAACACCACCAGCAGCTTGTGGAGCCCCTGAATAATCTTCTGCACCCATGATCTCCACCTGAGCCTCTGGGACCCTTCCTCCTCCTCTTCTTCCCACCTCCCCTCACCCCATTGGAATTACTTTTTCATAATTTTTTGCGGTTCTTCCACGATGCTCTGGCCGCTCGGACTTGCGCTGCTGTTCGCTGTCGCTCCTCAAGCCGCAGGAATTAAAGGTAAGCTTCATTTTGCTCTCAAAGCTTCAATCTCCCTGAACCTCTGACACTCCCAAGACCTTTACAACTCGAGAAGCGTGAGAAAGTCGCATGCAACAAAAAAAACCTAACGAAGTCGGTGCATTAGGGCTGATTGATATGAGGATTTAAGGAGAAAGACTATCTATACACATACTCAACTTGGTCACATTGTACAGCAAAGCCTATTAAAATTGCGTAAGTACTTGGCTGTGAAATCATCAAGGTGTTGGACTGTCACTCTCTCACCTGAGGACATAAAGAGTCCCTAAAACAAACAAAATAGCCAAAAGTTTTTTAAAAATTCTCAATTTTATTCCGTACTAACCCCAAAGTGACAAGAGCTTCAAAAATCTGGCCACATATATGTGTGTAAACATGTCCAAGTTACAAATAATACTGATAACACTGATAATGACACAGTTGAGTGGATTTTTCGGCGCCTCCCTGACAGCTTGACAATCAGAATTACAGCTCTGTCCACACTCGTTTCAGAGAAGAAGAACCAAACAGACAGACGTTGGGCATGTGATTACTGAATCGTCTTGGCTCGCGTGTTACAAGTAGTTCAAGCATCTTAATATTGACGGGAAATCACTCGAGCCTCACCTGCCCTTCCAAACCTTAGCCCCTGCTGGGTGTTCAGGGTGTTATTGGACAGAATTCAGCCTGGTGCATTACAAGAATATATCCTCCGTTGACTCCACATCCATCCATGCATCCATCCATCCGTCCCTCCGTCCATCCATCCATCCATCTGTCCATCCATCCATCCATCCATCCATCCGTCTGTCCGTCCGTCCGTCCGTCCCTCTGTCCATCCATCCATCCATCCATCCGTCCGTCCGTCCGTCCGTCCGTCCGTCTGTCCGTCCGTCCGTCCGTCCGTCCGTCCGTCTGCAAAGGTATGCTGGTATACATACTGCACAGGTCACCAGTCCATCACAGAGCAAACACATTCACATTCAGACCTACAGCAAATCAAATTTAGACCCCATTGACAACATCTCTATTTAAACTGCTTTGTTTTTCAAAGTTTCACATTTACACAGCAACGTTTTACAAACGATACCTGTTTCCAATCGACAGAAACTCTGAAAACAAAGTAGTTTTAATGTTGGGCCACTTGTTGAGGCTGTTGTCTGTTTTTGTAATGAAACCTTTGACAAATGCGTGCTGAAAACAATACGTTATAAACATTAACAACATTCTAGTGGACAGACGACCAAGTTGTATTGATATTGCAGTGACTGTCGACTATAAGTCCAGGAGAATATCTAGTCATGACAAGCTGGAGGAAACGTTGTTCTTATTGTCCATCCACTGAGCATGTGCAGGAGAACAATTTAATATGGCTGTGGTGCACATGTGGAGTAGTAGCAACTTTGAAAGCTATAAGTTGAGCTACTTTACTTATCCACCCATCCATCCATCTATCTTTTATTACGCTTTATTCTATACCAGGGCACTGGAGCCAATCCCAGCTAACTATGGGTGAAGGCAGGATATCACCTGGACAGGTCGCCTGACCATTACTGGACAAACACACACAGAGACAGACAACCAAACACACTCACATTCACACCTTGGGGCAATTTAGGGTCACCAGTCAATCTCAATGCATGTTTTTGGCCTGTGGGAGGAAACCAGAGTACCCGGAGGAAACCAACGCACACACGGAGAGAACATGCATACAGTGACAACTAGTCACTGAAAGTAAATGATTTTGTTGCAAAAACAACCAACAGTACCCGCTAGTGGCCCAACATGAACACTACATTGTTGTCAGAGTTTCTGACATTTCCATGTAAACAGACATCGCTTTCACCATGATGCGTTTTCACTTGAAATGTGTAAATGGGGGATAAGACGTTACTTCAGACGGCAGTTTACATGAAATAAAGTTTTTCCATTGTTGTCGACTCGCTACCATAAAGTATGAAATTGCTTTCCAAGATGCAGATAAAGCCCATTTCCTTCATGTGGTAATACCCCAGGAGAGAGGAATCATTTGAAACGTGAGAAAGTCTCCTTTACAACATAGCAAGGCTCATTTTGTTCACATTAATAGTGCTTAATTTGTTTCACAGTCTCATTTGCCACCAAGGAGGAAAATGAATTGTGACCGAACGCGTGTACGTACGTGTTGTTTAGCAGCTGGTTTTGATCTCGAGCACCCTTCAATGGCAGCGAGTGCTTATATTTTTAGTGCGAGTGGGCACGAGGAGGGAGAAGCCCCCTCCCCCCGGAAGGCAGGAGATAGAGCTGCAGTCCACTCAGTCAGCAGCAGAACACATGAAGATGGCCTCATTTTCATCCACCTAATTATTGTTCTCGATGGTTTTTACCCTTCAGGGGGGAAGTGTCAACTGCATATATGTCTTCATGCATTTTTAGAAAAACAGAGCAGCTCAGAAACTGTTGAAACATGTTTCTACTAAGGAGAAACTTCAGCAGAATCTGTGGACATGAATCAGAAGTAAAGGTCAGAAACCCTGAAGAACTGAAGGTGGCAGATTCACCCTTTAGCCTGGAGGTTTGACTTGAAGTTGAAGACCAAATATAATCATCACTGTCATTGCAAAACAAAAACAATGGCCGTGTTGTGTTCATCAGCAGGATTCCGAGTGAAGTAGATTAAAAAAAATCTGAATAAATAGAGAATAAATGTTTACTAATTCAAAATAAATTAATTCCGAAATGGGAAAAAAAACTATTATACATATTAATAACGGGACTCCTTTGTTAAGATACATAATGTTGAATAATTTATGTCATTTGTAATTAATCTCAATTAATTCAATTTGATCACGTCTCAGTTTTGGGTGCTTGCATCAACATTTTTCAGTTTAAACTTATTTTGGAAGATGAATAAATCAATGTACTTACATCTTCACACAGCAAAATATTGATTTATTTACAATAAAAGAACTATTTAGAATTTGTAAACAGCCAGTCTGCTATGATTAAGTCAATATAAAAACCCTGTCGAGGCGAATCCAATACTTTAAGCCACTGAGTTGCCAATTGACGCGCTGATTGTTGGTGTGTCGGAAGAATGAAGTCTGAGTCCTATTTCAAAACATCTTGCATTTATATCAACATCCAGAACTGATACTGTCCAGTGCACACACGCTCATCTTTGCTTTACATCAATACATGCGCCCACACCAGCCGTCAAAAATGGTTTGTGCATCCGGGTGGATCACCTGCCCAACAAAGAAAAGATCCCTCATAACCAGTTGACTTGTGACACCCAATACACTGTGTAACATAAATCAACAAATGTACATTCTGCTTCTACATAACCCTTAAAAAAATTCTTCAAATTGCAGGGAGGTTGTGTTTTTCTTTTGGTTTCACATCACTTCTTAAAGACTTTCTAAAGACATCTGTTTCAATAGAATAATTCGCTGTTTTACATCACAGCTGATCAAAGGTCATATTTGAGCTCCACTGAATCAGCGTTTCCCTTCATTTCTTCAGAATACGATCAGGAGATCGAATAAGAACAATGTTTTCCTCCAGCGTGTCACAGCCACTGTAATAACAATCCAACTTGGTCATCTGTTCATACATATGTCCGTGTAAATGCAAAATCTTTCTGAAACTAAAATGCAAAAATGATGCGTTTTCACATGAAATGTTGTAAATGTGGCCTCAGATTTTTTGTGGTTGATATACTTTTCTGTATGAAACTACACTGACCTTGACAACATGGATCTACGACGACAATAATCCCACTGCAACCTCAGTTCATGCAGCTGAGTATTTTCATAATAGTATTCAGGGATGTGATCATAAATAATGAATATATAAGCAGTTTTAACTGGGGAGCCTCGAAATGTGCCCTATAAATAAAATGCATCTTTTTAGATAATGAATAGAAAAATAATGTAAACATTACAAGTCTGTAAAAAGTGATTTAAATCAAAGCACCGAATCAGAGTCTTATTTATCAGAGAGGTGCCTCATTTAACGGGTTGGTGAGTAAAATAGCAGAGTGTTAGATAATTTCTTCTTAAAGACATTTCATTTATTGTATTATGGAGATGAATGCTGGACCTCAAAGCACACTGTCTATAAAGAAAACATTTATTTTACTGATAAGGGATTAGGTAATCTTGTGTATACGTTCTTAAACTTCGATACCCGAAGTTTGACCTCAGACTTTTTATATTTTATTTTTTTTTAAGATGAAATACTAAAAGTTACAAATAAATCTGATTTCAAATAAAAGGCCAGGCCTCCGATCGTATCAGGACCCGACCGATACGGACTATTTAGGGTCGATTCTGATATCAGGGAATAAAAAAGTGAGATAACCGATATATCTGCTGATTAGATTTTTGTAGTGCTGGGGTGACTCTTCGATGTAAAGATGTCCATTAATTATGATCTGCGTTAATGCATCATGCCAAAGGTTGCAATGTCTTTTCAATGTGGCAGCAGCAATAAAAGCCTGGACGGAGAACAAGCCAACATATCGGTGAATAGTCAACAGAAACTTATTGAGCAGTTGTTTATTTTACAAACTAGTCGCTTACCAGTGAGGTAAACTGCTGCTGGCCTCACATGAAAGGAGTTGATTTGTCTTCTACTGGATATGCACAACACAAGGACATCAGAAAAACACACTATTTCCTGCATGTTCTTTGTGGAAAATAAGTGTGAACATCTGTGTCAATCTCCCAACTTTTGGCTGATTATCTATAATCATCTGATGGCTTTTGGTTTGTGTTGAACCGGCTCTAGATCGTATATTAGTGATTGTATTAGTGGTTGTGTTTTTACCTTAAGATCACAAAGAGAGGATGATGCATGTTTAGTTTACGCTGCACTTTAATACTTGGACCCAGAAGGACTCAGTTTCTCAGTCTGTACAAAAGTGTTATCGGTGCATCTTTAAATTTCTGGATAGAGATGAAACATATAATTCTGATTGGCTAATTTCAATTTACACACATGTTTTGGGGAAATCAAGAGGCTTGCTGTAACTAAACTCTCAGTAAAAAGTAAGGAAATATTTTTCTGATACAATTGAAAAATCAGTTTACTTCCACTTTAACTGCTGCCACTTGTGTAAGGAGCATGCATTTGTGGGATGAGCATGTAATGCACATAGAAGGTTTTTAAAGTAATTAACAAGCACCCATATCAGTATTTCCCAAATGTAAGTCCTTGGTATGTAGATGGCTGAAATCAACAAGTCAGATGTGGCTGTTACCCAGAGGAAAATGTTACTGCTCAAAGCTTGCTCTCCTACAGCTCAGGAGACATCATCCTCATTTTAGTTTAGCTCTCTCCAGATCATTGGTCAGCTGATTTTAAACAAGGATGGGTGGAGTTTAATTTTTCACCACAAAATGAATCCAAATCTGATTCAAGTTGTTTTGAAACGTTGCGTAAATGTTTCTGCGTTGACGGAGCTGTTTTCTAATCTTGATGAAGGGAATTCCAACTCCACAGACATGAATCTCACCTGAACCTTTCCTGTTTATGTTGTGCTTTTCTGTGTTTTCTAAGCTTCTCCTTGTGTTTCCCAGAGAGCGGCAGCTCACTGCGTCTGGTGGAGCTGCTGAAGACGTCCTCGCGCGCCAAAGGGTCAGAGTTACAGCTGGTCCCACGTCGGTCCAAGAGGTCGGTGTTTCTGCACTCTGGAGTGAGGATCTGTCCTCAGGAGACCGTCAGTGAAGTGCTGGCCAGCCACCAGGCGTACTACCAGCTCAGAGGTACTCTTCTGTCTGCGTGTATTCTACCAGACGCATGATATATGTATTAGCAGTACATTATTAAGTCATTGCAGATGTCAATATTGAAGTTACATGTAACTATAATGTGTTTTTCACAACATAAAATCAGCAAAGTCAGATTACAATCTACTGTTTGATCATTTATGCAACAGGACTGCGGTTATCAGCTCCAACTGAGGAAAACTCTTTGATATTACATCAAAAACATGAGATTTTCAACTAATTTCTGTCGATTGCATTGTGAGAAAATAACTTTGTAGTGGTTTCCTGCCGGTTCTGTTCTGACCTGATGTTACTTGTTTAAACTTTGACAGATTAAATCATGAAACTTTTCCTTTATTAAAAAGTTAACTTAATGAAACACCTTTTTGTGTGAGACCCCTGCTGTGACACATCATCGCCATGCGAACACAGTATTTATGAACTGATGAAAGTTTGTTCTGTGCTGTAAATGTCAGACATCCGCGGGATGATAATACAGACGTGAACTCGATTTGACAGATTAATTCCCTCTCTTTTTTTCCTTACGTCTTATCTAGTCTGATTCCTGTTTTATGCAAATATCCTCCTTTAATCTTTCTCATCTCCTCATCTATTATCTTCCTTCCTGTTTAATCGTTTTTGATCTTTTGTACTTGTCCAACAAAAACTTTACCGTGTGACTGACTGGGAGTAAATAGCTCAGAAGAAAATATTGACATTTTTTAGCAAAATTTTTGGTCCTGCACTCGTGAAAGGAACTTGTGAAGACTTTATAATAACTGATTTACTGAGCTCCTCGAAAAACATGTTACATTGGTGATTCTAGTTTGTATGTTTTGCGGGTGAGTCACATGAGCGTTGTAACTGCTTTAGACCCTGTTTATGTCCAATTTACTCGCCACTTTAAATAAAAATTAACATCTTGGAAATGTATCTCGCACATTCTTTTTTTTAGTGAAAACATTTTGGGTGTCTGTTTACTGGACAATGGTGCTCGCAGTCAATGATAACGCAACTTTTTGAAAATGGCTCATTAGCCAGGACTTTTTGACAGCGGTCTGACTGGTCATGCGCACCATGGCTGCAGTAAATATATCTTACACATGCTCGAGTAGATACACAATGAGAACAATGTTACCTTCCAGAGTGTCATGGCTCTCAGTCCAGGTTCTCCTGGACCTGGTAGTTTTATAGCTGACAGTCAGTGTAATAATAATACAACTCCCCGTTTACACAGCAACCTTTTGAAAACAGCAGAAACACTGAAAATGATCGAGTTGTTGACGTTGATGTAGCATGTTTGTCCATGAGTTGACACTCGTGTTTGTTTTTTGTAATGAAACCACACACACATGTGCGCAGAGAACACTATGTTAATAGTGAGTACATTCATACCAACAGACAATGAAGTTGGATTGTTATTAACAGTGACGGTCAAAATAAAACTACCACGTCCCAGGAGAGCACGCACTGGGAGTCATGACACTCTGGCTGAAGCATTATTGTTCATCTACTGAGCATGTGCAGATGAACTATTTACTACGACCGTTGTGCACATGTGCAGTAGCAGCATTTTTTCCCCCTATATCCACAGAGATGGAATCAGAGCATTTACAAAAAGTTTGACCTTGGGAGTCATTTTCAGTGGCTCCGCGCTCCGTTGTCGTAAAACAGACTCCCAAAACACAACAAACGTTTTCCATTTTGATTTGAAAACACTGCTGTCTAAACAGGGCCTCAGTTAATGGAGAAAATATACAAATGCTGAAATGTTACACTGGCTGGTTATTATTGGAATATTTAGTCATCAGATACAAAGCCAGTATTAAGTGATCGCAGCTTTTCTAGCAACACAAAGTCGTGAAAAGAATAAGTCAGAGGAGTTGTTTACTCGCTGGCACTAGACACACGGTTTTCTTTCAAATAAAGTGCACAGGGAGAATGTAAAGCTTTTAGCTCAGCGCTTCACTCCTTCCATTGGGTAGCAGATTGTCACAGTGTGTCAGTGAGGATCTCCTGGTTCATCCCTGCTGTTTTCCTGTTTGTCCACTCAGTTTGTCAGGAGGCCGTGTGGGAGGCGTTCAGGATCTTCTTCGACAGGATTCCCGGCACGTCCGAGTACCAGCGCTGGGTTCACACGTGTCAGCAGGAGTCACTCTGCATCTCCGACCTGGCCAAGAACTTCAGCGGCTCCGAGGAGCACATGAGCATGATTCACAGGGTGAGAGGAGACACACAGTCACTGCAGACTTTTTACTGGGTTTCAAGCGGACTGAGGAACGGTTTATCCTGAGTTCTAGAAGGTCGCGGGCTCAAGTCCGATCCTGCCCGTCCTCTGTGGAGTCCAAAACAAAGTTAGTATGAGTGAGTGAGCTCGTCTCCCATCGTCAGTTGGGATCTGACCAGCTTCCAGTTAAAGATGAATTGAGTATGTAGCTCCGACATAAATACTGAAAATATGAATAAGCAGAGGAGGTAAATACTCTCTTTGTAGGCACATCAATACATCTCAATGGCTTAGGTCTCCTGACAACTTTACACTGCTCTGAAAACTCCTAACAGTGCATTTCTTAATTATTTTTGACTCTCCAGTTACATGTTTTGGGGTAAAGATGCATCAAACTAAAAGGCTTGTCTCTGTGAAGACTGTCATTCATGTCATGGTCTCCTTGATTCTTGTCTTAAAGGTTAGTTGACTGTACATTATCTCTCTCAAATGAATAATCAGAGCTGATGACAGTGACAATTTGCCTCGAAACACAAGGAAATCAGAGTATCATATAGTGCTGGGCTATTGTTCTACTCGCATCTTGTACAGGGGGAACATTTAGCATTTAAGTAGATAGTGACATTTTGTGGATGTTTTTCATCATTTTACTTTCACAAAATTCCGCTAATTATTGTTTTGGTGCTTTGCAAATGTCGCTTTGTTTCTCACGTCATCCTTTGCTTTTTATCGGATGTTAGCAGCTGCAGCTGGTATCAGCAGTTAAACTGTGCAGTGTCGTGAGGTGGTGACAGTCAGAAGATAATTGTCGTTACATGATCTCCACTGTCAGCACACATGATTTAAGCCACGTTTGAACATGTCACCACAATGACCCGTCTTTCAAATTCACAGCCTTCAGGTTTTTAAAGAAGTATCATCTCTCGTGTGAGGGAGAAAATGCATCTGCTGTAGTTTTAGTGTCATTGACCATTGTTGTTTGTTTCCCGAATTAACAGCCACTGGTTACCATTGTTCACCGGAAACCGATGGTAATCGATGGTAACCGATGGTAACCGATGGTAACAGATGGTAACCAATGGTAACCGATGGTAACCGATGGTAACAGATGGTAACCGATGGTAACCGATGGTGCCAGTAACACTAAATGGGGACCCAGAACTCACACATTATTAGGAGCAGTTTGAGATTCAAGTCTTGCCACAGGACACGTGGCACACGGACAATGAGAAGGGGGATCAAACTTCCCACCTTGGTGAGCTGGAAAAACCCCACTGGACTTGAACCAGGGATGTGAGGTGTGAGTGTAAATTAACTGAGTTTTCAGAAGCAGGACGAGAAGTGAAACGTCTTCAGAAACCTGAAGCTAGTCAAGTTTCCTTTAGAGACAAGAAACAGTGACTTTATTAGTAGCCCATCAGGACAGATGTACATCCCCACAAGTTGAAGAATGGATCAAGAGACATAAACAGACATAGACACAAACAGATTGCTGAGTTATATCAGATGCATTAAACTGAGCCAGAGTATGTTTGGAGGTGAACTGGTCCACCTGATTCGATGCCTTCAGCTCTCAATGCATCAATAATTACTGTCTACCCTTTGTGTCTGTGATGCTAATTCAGTGGCTAACTTGCTATCTGAAAAGATACAATTACTTTCTGGAGTTTGTGATTTGACATAAGCAGGCGATGTATTATAAAAAGAAAACAATAAAAACGATGCTTTGATTCAACCTATCATGTTCACTTATCTGGAAATATTAACACGTTCACAAATTCATGGCACCAACGTGGCCAATGTAGCAGCCCAGATGTGAGAGCGTAATAACACTTTTGGGTTACACGGAGAACAGCGTGTGAACCGAAGAACAAACGCTTCTGCTTCAAATCCCACAAAATCTGTCATGCTTTGCTTCAGACGAGTCTCACCCTTCAACAGGCAAGTGAACAGATTACATAACTCATCTGGAGTAACAATGGCAAACTGAATTAAAGGCTTGAATATAGGGGGAAAAAGCTGTCATGTTACTTGTGGAAATAAGTGCTCTTTTTGTTATATTGTTCACGGATGAGCTTCAAAGTGTTTGGCCTCTGATTGGTGAATTTATTTTCACTGTTCATTTAAAAAAAGTAAAGTAACAGTATTGAAAATGTTAACCCAATAAATTGAGTAGGTCATATTAGTGTTTTAGTCTTTGTATATAACACATTGTTTTGTCGGACATTAATAGGGAATAATGTAGCGGCGTATAATAATGGGCTTAACCCATTTACAGATTTTTCCTAACTAAGATTTATTTGATATAAGTGATTTTAATCTGTTTTAAAAGAGATTTGATTGCTTAGTTGTCATGTTATGTTGTTCTAAATGAGGGAAATCAAATGTGATTCAAGAGAAATTTTGTACTTGAAGGGATATGTGCGTTTAATGTTTGAAACCCAAAATATATTGTGTATTTATGATTAATAGAACCACATGCAGTTGGACAACAAATGTTTCGTGCGTCATAATAAAAACTCACAAAAATAACTTTTTCATCAGAAAAAAAGAATCCTTTTATTTTGTCAACTCTAAATGTTCAAAATGAATTAAATATAACTACATTGTATGAAATAAATACACCTAACAGTATATCCCAGTTGTTTGCGACCTGCAGCTCTGGAGCCACACATGGTGCTTCAGCCCCTCTGTAACGGCTCCATGAAACTTGCAGAAAGTTCTACGTAAATAAACATTTTGCTTTCAATTTCATTTGATGTCATTTGATGTCCAAATCACACTGTGTTTCAATAATGGTCTAAAAAAAACTGCTAAAGAATGCAGAATAGTTAAAATTACTAAAAATGGATAAAATAGCTAAAACTCCAAAAAACAAAATAGGACAAAGAGCTCATCTGTTAAAATCAGTTAAAACAGTCTAAAAAAGCCTAAAATTCTAAACAGCTAAAATAGAGAAAACAATCAAGAGGCATGAAAAGGTTAAAGCAACAAAAATCCATGAACAATCTAAAAAAGCAAAAAATTATAGTTGAATTGTAGCTATCAAATGTAATAATGGCTCGAGAAAAATTTTAATTGATGAAAAATTGCAAAAATGTTTCTATTGGTCATTAAGGTCGCAGACTCCTTGTATATATCTCTACTAACTTTGAAGACACCCTTCAATAACTCCAGGGTTTAAACTCTCAGCTCCCACCTGCCTCCAGACAATGTCCAATAAAACACTTTGAAGATGTGACTGTAGAAGTGATTGTTGTTTTCAGCAGCAGCAGAGAGAAGCAGCCTGTTGGAGGAGATTCCAGTGACCTTCCAGTCACGAATCCTCTTCTATAAACTCCAGCACCATCCAGATGCTGCTCGCCGAGCATTATTTCACTCTGGGCCGGCATTCGTGTCGTAAATCCGTCAGTAAACATTCATCAATGCAGCATCTGTCCTGCCGGTGATGTCGCCACATGAGCTCTTTCTATAGAGAGGAGGGGGAAAACTCTCTGTTTCATTGGAAGATTTACACCAAATCAGCCCGACCAACAGCAAGCTGCTTTAACGCTGCATCTAAATTCTGGAGCTGTCAGATACAAAACAATAAAAACCAACACGCTTGTTGATAAACCTCTTTCATAAACTGTCACAATCGGGTTTTTTTTCAAGTGTTTATCTTTTCAGAAAAGAATTACACATTTGGTTCGCCTTCACAGTTTCTGTGCTGTTTCACCTGCTCTCCCTCCAAATTGTCTATAAAACAGTCAGAATTTATGACGCATAGATTTACTCTTTAAAAGAAATAAACTGAGGAAATGAAGGTAATGTTTTTTATGTTTACACTTTTCTTCTGATAAATAGAAACAAATCAAATTCGCAAACCGGAGGAGAAAAACATAAAAACAATAAAACACTCGATGACATTGAAGGACTGATGTTCTTCCTCAGTTTACAACGACATGATTCAGTGTTAGTGGGAAAAACGGACGACATACGTCAACACTGATTCTTCAGCTCTACGTTGTAACCACTGGCACAGTCTGAATGTGACGCTCACTTATTAAACATCAGAAAGGAACAAATCTGTCAACATAGGAACTGAAGGGTTTTGTGTTGGGAATGAAAAACAGGAATAAAACCAAGTTTCACTGTATTAGTTGTAAATGTGACCAATAATAGAGTCGTCTCTTTTTAAGTTAGCCAGAAGAAACTCATAAACACTGAACAAAATGGGACCAAAATAAAAAAAATAAATAAAACAAGTGAACTTTTGACACATATTATGTAAGTTTAAGGATAATTGAGAATTTGTTCATAGTACACCCCCTGAAGTTAGCTAGTTTAATCTTGCAGTACCACTTTTCACCATTAGATGGTGTTTTGAGCACTTCAGTTTATATTTGGTTCAGCATGTCAGGAGCCTCATGGCAACTTCTAATGAACATCCGCTTCACAATCTGCCAGAGAACAGACTTGATGCTAAATGTATGGCTACACCAGGGGTGTCCAAGCTCCGTCCTGGAGGGCCGGTGTCCTGCATGGTTTCTGTCTCTCCCAGTTGCAACACATCTGATGTCAATAGGAGGCTCGTTATTGGGCTCTTTCACAACCTTGGTGATGACATCATCATTAAATTCAGGTAAGCTGGAGCAGGGAGAGAGCTAAAACCTGAAGGACGCCGGCCCTCGAAGACCGAGTTTGAACACCCCTGGGCTACACCATCTTATGGTGATGAGAGAAATACCATTTATTTTATCTATTTTTTTTTATTATTGATTTTAAAGATGTAGTATTTGTTATGTGTACATTTAAAGCAAACCACCACTAGAAGCTTCAGAGTCAGACTGAAAGCTGCACATGTCGCCTTCATATATTAAGTGCATTTTATGGTCTGTAATAAAGCCTGAAAGCTACATTAAACCTTTGTTTTCAAACTATTCACACATATTTCTATCCTCACAATCTCTTCCATGTGGAAAAAATAAAGCCTAAAAGATCGAAATCATCAGTGTGTGTGTAAAAACAAAAGTTCCTGTGCTGAGAGCAGCAGCGGCGGCTGACACATGACATCATTATTACAAGCAAAATCACTCGGCAGCCAATTACAGCACAAGTGTTAAAATGATGTCGACTGACAGAGTCTGTGTGACTCTCACACTCAGTGATTGTTCTGCTGTGTGTTTTTCTTTTTCTCTTTTTTTCTCCCAGAGGATGAGCCGGCTGAGAGACAGGAGGCCTCCTCCGTCGAGGTAAGAGGTGGCGGATAATCGTGTTCGCACCGTGTCTCTATGGCTACGTGCATACAGATAACAAACACGATGTAAACAAGGCGAACCAGGCAGAGGCCGCGCGACGCCCGCTGTTGTTGTTGTCGGAGTCACCGTGAGTTCACCAATGTTAGCCATTTATAAAAACAACAGGCGACTGTGTTACAGCTCAGGGAGGAAACATATCATGATATAAAACCAAAATATGAAAAATTCTGGTTGGAATGTGATAGCAACTGATTACTATGTTAAAATGTAATCCAGGTAAAAGTTACTGAAGCTTCAGTGGGCTTGATACTTGTTACTTTTGACTATAAAAGCTGTTGGAGAGCAGCTTCTCTCTCTTTAGCATTAACCAGAGTTGTTGTCCTTACAGTTACTATTCACCTTGATTCCTGTATACTGAAAGAAAAACAATGTGAAATAAAATGATATAGATCCAGAGTTAAAAGATTACATGCTTTTATCTAATTCTAACGTCAAGCAAATGCATTACCAAATACATCTGGTCCACTCAAGATGAAATTGAATTGTACGTAGCCTTTGAACTAAAATGTGTTTTGAGACCTCTGCTCTATTTTCTATAGAGCAGGGGTCTATATAGTACCAGTATTTTTAATTTTTAATCCTGAAAAATGTCTTAGTTTCAAAGAGTAATACATTAACCAGGTGTTGATATTATGGACACATTTTGGTGGAAAATTCAGTTGTAGGGTCAAAGTTCATAATTACAGCTGCACTTGTTTTCTTGATTGTGGGATTTCAATCTTGGAGGCTCGTCAGTCCGATCCCGGACTTTGAGGGTCATTATTCATTTATATATTTTAGCTGCCTGTTAGATTAATGCTTTAGTGTTGGGATAAGGGGCTTGGGCAGAGGCTCTCAATGTGTGGGAGGACGACCCCCCTCGCCTCACACCAGGCAAATGTCTTAATCCTTGTCACATTGTAAGACTTAATTTGATTGGCTGTTCGGCTTCGTAGGATACAGGCAGAATGAAGCAGCGAGTTTGGGAATAATTGGCATAAGGAGGGCATGTATTGAAGTGTGAGTCTGTAATGAAGTCACCAATATGGAGAGTGGGTCATCTTTCTCAAGCCTGTCGGTTCGATTCCCCATCTTGACCTGTTGTCAAGACATTTAACCCCAAGTGGCTCCTGACAGTGTGAATGGTCTGCAAGCATTAATTCTACAATTGCTTGTGTGATTGTGTGAATCTGACGAACCATATGATCAGAAAAGTCAGTTAATTATTTATCTAAATAGTTTCTTTCTCCAGCAGAAAAACAAATTCCACAAAGATTTGCAGTATCAAATGTATTTCACAAAAAACAACAAATATATTCGCTTCTCCTGATATTTAAAAAACAGGATTAAAAACGCTGTCATTCAGGATATCAGTTAACTCTGCAATACGTTGAGTATCACAATAACGATGTGATTTACAATAAATACCAAGACTTGATGCTAAACACCAAATGTTTGATGTTGTTTGTTTGACATTTTTTTTCTTCCAAAACTCGGTGCTCTTTCTTTTTCTCACAATAGACTGAGGCCATGAGTTATGAAATAATGAAAATATTTTGAGTGGTTAATTGTATAATTTTACATTTTTTAATTTTAATTAAAGATTCTTTCATTTCTAATTTGCAAAGCATAAATGTAGATTTAATAGTAACATAATTTTCACAGTTTATTTCATTTTTACGTGTTCAATGCGTGTTTTAATATCACAATAAATTAGCAATATATTACTTGTCATTCAAAGGCAGGCAGCTGTCTCCTCAAGCAGACGCAAGTTTATAGTTTGGAAAGAACAATCTGTTTATCATATTGAAGTACAAAATAGACTTTCACTTATTGTATTTTCCAGACTATTAATCTCATTCGTCCAGTAATGTGTATTGAAAAGTAAAATAAAAACTATATATCAGTACATTTTCAGTTTGATTTTTGCTGTAGATTGTAGATTTAGGAACATGGTGAAATGTAAATCTTATTGTCCTTCTCAGTGTCTCTAAAGGCCCATTCATACTCCGTGAGAAGTTCGGCCAGAACTTCGGCAGTCACGTCAGCCAGCTGCCGAAAAAAGCGTTTGTTCTTCAGGACTGTTCATACTTCCAGGAGAAGCTGCTGAACTCGCAGGCCACGCCCCCTCACGGCAGCCACTCGTCTGTGAAACGGAGTTTTAACTTTTCAACTGCACAGCTTATTTCTTGCCTCCAATGTTTTCAAAAATACATTCATCTGAACTGTTTCATTAATGGATTAGAAAGATTTGTCCAAGCCGCCATGTTGGTCCGGTTTTACCGCAGGAACTGACTGTGAGTGGTGCGTTCAAGTGCTCGTTTACATGTGGGAAGCCCGACCCCCCAAGTAAACGAGCGGCGGGGCTCATAAAGTAGCGACGTTACATGATAAATGTGATTAAAATATGACTGATAAGTGAGCTGCAGCACACCTCTCTGTCGAAGTTTCGGAAAGAAAATGACGTCATTTTGTTCGCCTGCTCACTTCGGGCCGAACTTCGTATGGAGTATGAATTGGCCTTTTAGATGGTGACTGAAATAGCATACTGCATGGAAAGATTTAACTTGAAATTTTTCAACAATAGTATTTACTTGTACTGTATATTTTCATATAGAAGTTGCTTTTAGAATAAGTGGCATGAAAAGCAAAGACATTTTAAAAAGCTGTGTGCTATAGTCTGGACAATACAGTAATTAGCATATTGTACTGCTTCAGCAGTTTCCTTGCATTCACGCTTATCGGTCATAATAACAGAATGTTTCACACACTAATGATGACGGCTTGTGAGTATGATGACATCATTGGAGGGAAACGTGAGCTCAGAGAAAGATGGGGAATCAAACTATCAACCCAGAGAGTGGAAGACGATCTACGAACTGAGCCGTTGTAAAGGAAGTGAATTGATATAATCTCACGACCCTCAAGGACTCTCAGATCAGTTATTTATCCTTTTGGAAATCTCTCTATATACAGGAAAGCACAGAGTCATCATCATAATGTCATTATCACCCAGTGAGCTGCTTCACATTGCGAATATCACGACTTCATTTCATTCAATTATCTATTTCATGCATCTTCTTCTCCCTTTGTTCTCCTGCAGCGTGGTGACTTCTGCACCGACGCAGACGCTCCCTGAGACACCAGGTAGAACATTTAACATTTTAATGAAGATCTGCTGTTCACTAATGATGTCATTGTGCCTTCACGTTGTTAGTATTGGATTCCTGTTGTCTGATGCTCGAGGACGCCGCATGCGTCTTATAATTGAATGAAGAAAGCGAGACTGTGTGTATTGATTCATGCGTATGTAGAAAGTCATTACTGCTTTCACTGAGCCTTTGTGCGTCCAACCAATTGATTAGTGTAACAGTTTGCTGTCCACAGGCGACACTTCTGTCATAACACACTCCTTAAAAGTTGCTGATATCTGTGATTGAAGTGAATTCTTTTTGTTTCAGGTCAGGAGGCTCGGACTGTCACCTCGTTGGTGACCCATTCGGTGGAGGACATTTCTCCCTCTGTCGCCCCCTCCGTCGTCCCCCTCAGTCCCACGAGTGCCCCTCCAGGCCCCGTCCTCGACCAGACCCAGACACCCGAGGAGGAGAAGGAGCTTGAAGGGGTACCAGCTCACTCGTATTTACATTTTTAGGAGTTTCAGCTCTTATCTGTAGGAGCTCGAGGAGGCTGCAAATGTCACAGTCGAGTACTCGTCCTTCTGAAATTATTTCTCAGTTTACCCAAGTGAAAGGGAGCAAATCATCCATCCTGTCTCGCCATTTTATCTGATCGACTGTAATGTATGAATTCTATTAATATTTTTCTTTAACCCATTAAACACACCGCACCATTTCCCGGCTGCATATACTGGCCATTAAAGCTTTGATGGGGGCGTTTCTGTGGATATCCTGCTCTCACATGCTCATAATGGAGGTGCTGTTTGTTAAAGATGATCCTGCTTTGAAAACGCTGATTTGGCCCCTTTTCCGCAATGTTTCATACGTCGGAGCACCGTTGTCTTGTAAACAAACGCCTGAAATTCTAAGAAAGTGTTTCATTTTTCACTAGTTCATTAGTCAAAAAAAATTGAGAATGCTTACAAAACCCACATTTTAGCAGGTGGTAATCAGGCTTCAATGCATTTAAATAACTTCCTGAGGCCTTTTAAGTCAAATGGAAGCAGATCTTGAAAGGTCATTGTCGTGATGAGCTGAGTTATCCTCTCAAATCAGGCAGGATAGCGTTAGAATATTGACACTCACACATTTCTGAAAGCTCACACTCGTTAAAACCCTGACACACTCTAGAACTCTGACACATTATGAACCTCCCACCTCTTGTGGTACTTTCACCTGTCGTAGAGTTCACAAGCCCAACCTCAGTATTTAACACGCCATTTCCCTCCTGTATGATGTGACTGTCATTAACCCCTCAGTGTTAGTTTGGTAGAGATGAGAAGAAAGGTGGGAGTTACTAAAGACGGTCAATAATCTTATAAAGCATTAAATTAAAACCGCAATCTACTGGAGCATTTCCTCAGAAGGGGGAATAATGTCTGAAAACTGCCCGCCGGCCACATGACAGTTACATAAAATCATTAATTGGTTTAACTGGATAATATTCCAGTGTCGACGAGTGAGGGGGTAGAGTTTTAATCATTTAGTTGACTAATTGTGCCCTGACACATGAAAATACCTACTGTAATAACCTCAAAGTCAAGGTATTTAAATTTAGTGGGCCTCTGATAACCACCCATTCATCTTCACGCTTCATCCCACTCACGTGATGCTGCTGACGGTGGTTGAGGGCAGTGGTGTCGTCCAGGGAACACGTGGCTATACAGCGTGAACCCACTTATTCTCCACTCAGCATTGCATACAGCCTCTTCCAAACCCCCCATGATGCATCACTCAGCAGTATCTCCGAGCCAGATTGGCTATTTATTCTCCCGAGAACGATGCAGCCACAGCCCACCGGACTCTGCCTCTGGTTGGCTGGTACTCACTGCATCCACTGATTTCCCTGGTTAATGTTTATGTTTGTCGTGCAGCACTGACAAGCCAATTAGAGACAGAGCAGGGCGGGACATGACGAGGGAAGCATTGCTGACTGGAATTATATGACAATGAGCAAATACGACTGTTTGCACTGAACAACACCTGACAAACTGGATGACTAAGATTGGTGCTAATGTCTATGTTGTGTTTTGTGTGATATTTTATTGTTTTGCTGTGTTTTGACAGTTTATTACATTGTTGTAACTGCAGCACAACAAAATGCCCTTCAAGGGACACTTAATAAAGTTGACGTCACTATGAATAAAATACCACTAAATAGAGAAGTTTCACATGACACAGTTGTTTTATTACTGACCCTTCTGGGCTGCTTTAAAAGAAGGTGGAACTCGAGTGTATACCCACTTCCCCAGGAACCACAACTCCACTGTTTAAGAGTCACCAAGTAAACTCAAATGCATGTTTTTCGACTGAAGGAGGAAACCGGAGTAATTGGAGAAAATCGATGCACGCACAGGAAAAATATTCAGACTTCACACAAAAAGGCTCTCAAGCCCAAACCAGACTCGAACTGGGTATTTTCTTGGTGGGAGCGGGGAGTTCTGTCCACTACACTGCTGGGTGGCTCATTTCAAACATTGAACCAAAGTGCAAACTTACTCCTGGACTTTACTTCTTGTTTCATAAAGCTGAACTTTATGTAAATATGCAGCGTAAGAGAGTCGCTGTGTTCTGGTGAAAAACTAACTCAGCGAAACAACTGATGAGCTGGTATTTTGCGAGTGTGTTGGAGGGACTGATCACACGAGGATTGTGTCTCTGCAGCCGCTGGTGAACCAGCAAGGACGGTGTCGTACCTGCTGCACTCATTTACCGCTTGCTCAGCTGGTTGCCCTCCGGCTCTGTAAAGTTCAGCCCAGGCCGCTTCTCTGTTTGTTCTGTTCCAGCAGCAGCAGATGGTTGCAGCAGCACAAGTCTTGTCTACCTGCAGATAATTGCTGCTTTCCGCTGTTTGTGGCTGTGAGAGTCGGACGTGTGCTGTAGGAGTCCATTTCAGGTTGGCTGAACATCCATACCTGACGGCTTTACACTGGATTCCTTCAGACATAAAGGGCTGACGTGTGTTCTGAAGCACCACAACAGTCTGACGGGGGTTTTTTTTTTCATTGTCTTTACTTTAGAATCTTGGATTTGTTTTTCTGAAGTAAGAATGGATAAGACCGCTGTTGTTTTAGCTACAACAAATAAGATGCTTTTAAACTGGAGTTTTCTCGTTAAACCACTGGCGTCAAACATCAGGTCCGTGGGCCAAAACCGGCCCACAAGAGGCTCCAATCCCCCAAACCACCAGGCAAATGTAAACATTTCAAAGAAAACATAAATTTTATTTTATTTTTTTAAACACATCTCTCAACAGTACAGGACACAACAAAACACTGAGACCGAGATGAGCTATCAGTGATGCGGCCATGAAAGCTAGCAAACTAGCATTAGCCTAAAAGTCATGCTGTCAGGGTGAGTTTGTAAAAACACCCAGAATGCAACAGCTACAGATGTTTGCAAACATTTCACTGTATATTGCACCTGAAAGTATCCTTCAAATCAGATTCATCTTTAGACTGTTGTAATGTTCAGTAGTAATTAAGGAATGGAATTGATAAAATTTTTATGTTTTGCATTTGATTTTTGATTCTGTTTAACAAATGGGTTCCTTACCAGTTCTCTTATCAATTCTCATTTGGAAATTAAATCTGCAGTATTTCCAGCGGAGGACCTTCTAATGTTGCTGCTGCTGCTGGATTGAGATTCACTCCGGAGCGAATCGAAAACGCAACATTTCTTTAAAGTTATCGCTACTTTATGGAAAAGTTTCTGCGTATTGGATTAATTTCCTTCCTTTGATGAAATATACACTTTGAAAGTATTGCAAGTTGCCCTGTTGTCATAATTTCTCCTGGAATAGAACCAAACTTTTGAGCATTTGTGTTGCTCCAGTGCCATGTTTCCTGCAGGCTGCACTGGTGAGTGACTTCACCGACACATGTTGCATAGCATCAGCTTCCTCATTCATACCCACTGGAGTCGATAAGCGAATCGGCAGATTATTTCAAGGAACTTAAACACTGGGAACTGGTTCTGAACAAGAACCCTTGTTTTATATTCCCATTCCTAGTAGTAAATGTTGGGTTTTTGCAACATTTCCATCATGTGTCCTCTGCGCCACTTCATACAAAAACTTTTTAAGTTTAAATTTAAAGATTATTATGGGACGATTTTCTCGATACTGTAGATGAAATTAGGCTGTTTGTGACCTTTGAACTAAATTGTGTTTAACACCGCTGCTTGAAACAGCAGCAGTATGAGTATTTCTTACACTTAAAAACTGACGTGAGCAAGTGTCCACAATATCAGTCACCCTGCAGTTTGTATCAGGCCACTTTTCCATAGCGCCTGTCAGCTTGTCGTTCTCCTCCCTGCACTGTGTGTGTGGGTGGATTCGTTGACATCAACCGGCTCCCCTGGCCAATGGAGGCCTGCAGCCGAATCAAATTACATGGCCCTCCTTGGCCAACAACGCCTCAATAGTAATTTTATAACAAAAAGTAACCAGTTAGTTGTTAAAGTTCCCGGTAATGTCCTCCCTCAGCATGTCCTCTCTTATTAAAGTGCACAGAACTTTTTTTCATTCTCAGCTGTCAGCACTGTGTGGGTCAGTCTGATGACAGTTTCACTAATGATGCTCAGCTGAAGTTACATGAGTTAGGAAAAGGTCAAATAGTGGTGAACATGTCATTTTTGATTATTAGATTTCACACGTCTTTCTTTAAAAGTCTTTTTTTTAACCATTTTAACAATTCTAAACAAAGTTCATGTATTATGTATCCATATGGCTGCATCTATAGTTTGTATATTTATCCATCCACCTCCAGCACCAAGAAAATTCCTTTAATGTTTTTTTTTTAACTCTATTGATTATCGTGACTTTTTTTATTTCCTGGTTTTTTTGTCAGCATTTATCCCTGTAAGGTTTTTATTGCGTTTTATTGTGGTTTGCTTTTATCTAATTTGATCTTATATTTATTTGATCTCTTTGGCGGCACACTGAGCTCTTGTCTTGTTTTTCCTTTTCACTCCACCAGATAGCTGCCTGTCTGGTTCATTGTGTGGCTTCTGCTTGTTATGGCATGCCAAGTGCAATCACAATCTGCAACACGAATCTACCCACGGCTACAAATAAAGCAATCTCGAACCCTGATTTAGGACATGTACCTCAGAATAACTTATTCTCTAACTTTTAATGGGTAAGAAGCCCTGCTCCCTGGTTTGGATCCAGCTGTGGTTAATGAAACCCAGTGAGCTGAACTGGGGCTGCAGATCAAATCGTAGGATGGATAGATACATTATTAATGATGGATAAATGTATGGATGGTCGGTGGACAGGTGGATGGATGTTTGGATAAGGTGCTAATTACATGCATGGATGGGTGGTTGATTAACTGAATGGACGCTGACATGCATTGCTGGATTTGTGGTAGTTTATTTGATGGATGACTGAATGAATGGATGGGTGAATTTATTGGCTGGATAGATGGAATGATTTATGAATTAGATCGAATAATGGTTGCTCGATATAATGTATGGATGAAATATAATTTAATGGAAAGATGGGTGGATGGATGGAGCTGGTTGATATTCTTTATGAGGAACAGCTGGGCTTCATTTGAATACATCTCCTTCTGAAAAGTCAATAATATCCCTCTGTTTGCTGCTTGATGTTAACATGATTCATTCGTCATATGAAGGAAACATCCCTACAGAGTTTGAATGTCCTCCTGATTCAGATCTGATGAACCAGGTGACTTCGAAGGTCACTAAAACCTTCTGTGCCCACCATGTCACGTGCATCACCGCTGCAGCAGTTGTGGTTAGAAGACACTAAGCTGTGATCCTTGATGGTGTCTCCAGTGCTCCCGCCGGTCTGAATGTCGTTTGTTCTCCTGAAGGATTCGGAGCTTCCCAACGTCGTCCCCGAGAGCCCGGTGGAGCAGATGGTGGAGTTCAGCATTGACCTGGTGGATCCAGGTTACAGAGAGCTGCTGGACACCCCCGAATCCCCCCAGTACATCGACCTGGCTCATCACCTGCAGGACCAGGTCAGTCCTCCTCATTGGTTCTTTCAGTCTCCCTCTCCTGGCCTTGATAGTCAATTCTCTTCCTGCTAACTGACGGCACAGCCAATGTCAATCTGTCAACACCAAGACACACTTCATCTATAGAACTGTAAATAAATGTTGGTTCAGATTTAAAAACAGTTTCTTTTTTCACTATTTTTTTTTACTCCCCTTAAGAGTTAGGTACAGTAGAGAAGATTGTAATGAGATCTTAGTAAAATACATTGATCATGGATTTAAATTCACTGGATATACTTTGTTATTTTAATTTTGATTTAAAAAGAAAGTTGCATTAAAAATGTAAACTGAAGCTGTGTTTACTGGACTATGTTTTCAAGTAAAAATTGAAAACTTTTTGGAGGGTTTTGGGTGTCCGTTGACACGACAGTAGTGCTTGGAGCCAATGAAAACACAACTTTTTTTCTTAAGTTGAAAATTTTCGAAAATGCTCCGACTCCACTGCCGTGGAATTCAACTCAGCTTTTAGCAAAGCTTTGCAAAGCATTTCCTCAGCGAGCTCGCCACGACTTTTATGTTACATTTACACAACAATATTTTCAAGTAAAGATGGAAAACTTCCGTTGTGTTTTAGGAGTCCGTATACATGACAACTGTGCTTGGATTAACTGACAATGCAACTTTTTGAAAAAGCTTCTACTTTGTCTTCGTGGAAATGGGGAAATCACATTTTTTTTAAAATGCCGTTACTGTCGACATGCATCACGGCCATAGTAGGAAGTTCTTCTGCACCTGCTCACTAGATGGATAATAACAACGTTTCCTCCAGAGTGTCATGACTCCGTCCAGAATCTCCTGGAGTTGACAGTTTTATATTTGACAGTCACTGTATAAACAATCCAATTTTCTCATCTGTCCACACAAACGTCTGTGTTCTCCTGTCGTTGATGTTTATAGCGGATTGTTCTCTGAGGCGTATGTGTGGTTTCATTACAAAAACAACCCACAGCACCAACTAGTGACCCAACATGCTAACTACATAGCTTCAGCATTTCTGTTGTTTCTGTGCAATCAGATATCGTTTAAAAATGTTGCAGCGTAAAAGTGAAATTTTTCTGGAATGACAACTCAGAAGTGATGTTTTTAGTCAAAATCTTGTCGTGTAAACGGGTCCTAAGCAAACTAAGGAGAGTAAACAAGATTTAACCAAGACTCGACTCTCTAATCTACAAGAACATTGACCAGAATGAAAAGCAGAGGAACCGTGTGGCGGTTCCGGCTCCGGCGGACTGTAAAGAAGCTTACAGCAAAGAGCAGCGAGGTCAAGGCCGGAGAAACAGAGACGATTACCCACAGTCCTCCTCTCCCCTCGCCTTTCCTCTTTGTTCAGCTCCCCTGATGAGCTGTAGGTCCTCCGTGTCTGTTCCTCTGCTTTAAAAAGACGGCGGGATCATCTGGAGCTGCACGCGATTCTCAGCGGGACGTTACCTGTTGGAGCGCGTAAAGACGATTATGTCAGACGAGCGTAGAGGTGCTTAGCTCACCCAAAGATAGATATCAATGGGGTTTCCCATTCATGCAGTCTGTTTTTGTCCTGACACATTGGCAGCTGATTAGTACGCTCCTCTTTGACGACTCCGGGTTAATTAGCCTCTAGATAATTGGCCTCTGAGCGGGGAAGTACGCTGTTACTGGAAAGGCTCTGACTGATGTCCCACGTTTCTTTTGCAGATGCAGCATGCTTTTGACAAACGTCCTGGATTTAAAGCCATTAGTGTGCTGGGAATCAGGTAAGACCTCACTGTGAAATACACGTGTGAATGGAGAGATGATTTGGGAGAGCTGAACGGGGCCGGCAGAATAATCAAATCTACAGCGTGGCCGCGGTGAGAGCGAAGAGACGTTCCACTGAGGCTCCATAATTGTATTAGATTTTAAATGAGCAGATCGCTCAGCATGGACGGCAATTTGAATAGATAAGAGGCTTTGGGAATGTGTCAGATATCACTTCAGGCAAATGTTTGGAACCAAGACGGACTCCAATGTCGACAGCTTTACTTTGCTCCGCTTTTCAGGATGAATGCAGTCTTTGTTTATATTCATTGATATTGATTCAGTTGCCTGTGGCAACCACCATAATTCACAATAATGTAACACCGACCAATAGTAATAACAGTGTGCCGATAATTTAGTGAACTAGCATTAAAAAAATGCTTCGCTTATCAAAAACCAGTTTAGTGCAAGGCTCAACCGTCGTATAAATTCATAGAGGAGACGAATCATCAATTATGGTGGTAGTTTTGAAATATCTTATGACTTTCTTGACTATGTTTTATCTTGTTAAAATGAGCAGAATTGTCACATCAATAGAAGGTGTTATGGTTTTGGCCAAAAAAGACATCTTTATTAGAATTACTTTAAGTTTACATCAGGAGGACGCCCTTTTCGAAATAAAGTCATTTATGGAAAAATGGCAAACAAAAAGAACAACAAAATAACCAAGATAAATGACCAGCATACTGTCGACTCAGCTCTTTTGAAAAGGAAGCGAGTCTTAATTAACTTAATTAACTAATCCTAATCAAACACATGGACATGTGTTTTTGCTATTGTCAAAGTGCAACATCTTTAAGTGGTTCTCAGGTGGACTGGTGCAGGTTAACGAGGCACACTGGTCAGTAGACAGGAGGTTAGTTCAAGGGTAACTGTGAAGAACAGTTTTGGTGACTCCACACGTATGCGCTGGGAGAAAAGTACTGAAGTACTGTGCAGAAGTACTATTTACTACGGCTGTGGTGCGTGTGTGCAGTAGCGACCTTAACCTGATTATCACGGTGACCGAGTCGGTGCATTTTGAATAAGTTTCATTTTAGAAGCTGTTTTTAAAAACTTACATTTTCAGTGGCTCTCAGCACCGTTGTCGCGTGAAGGTTGAAAACGGTGTCGTGTAAACCTGGCCTAAGTTTTGGAGCTCAGACATATATCACACCAGGGCCAAATTATCGTATTTTCTGGACTATAGTTTGCACTGTTTTGTTGATTGACTGGTTATGTGACTTAAAAAATAACTGAAACATCAAAATATACCATCTGGAACCACCAGATGTCACTGTACGACAACAGAATGCTGACACAGGAGCACAGAAAAACTAAATGTGCAGCGTTGGCTAAAAGCATGATGGCCGGAGCAGACAGTTAATTCGCCTGGTACCCTGGACACAATGCTAATGGCTTCAATCTACTGAAGACTTCTTCCATGGATTTTTGTTTCATTGCAGGAAATCATTCAAGTTATTGGTTTGACTATTATTTGTATTCTTTCGAGGAGGGGCAATGGGTGTATGTCATTCTCATTCTTGAATCATGTGAAGTAGATTTGACTTATAAGAAGTGGTGATTGAGTGTCTTTGTGGAGCCGCTGCTGCTTTTCCACTGTCGACTTAACGAGGCGTCTTTGCATTACTCAAAGCACGGCAAACAAGTATGAAATAATTCCTCCGTCACAAGCAGAACACAGATGGCAGTCAGATTAAAAATTTACCGCAAATAAATGATGATCCGCTGAGGATCACCCTCCGCTCGCTGTATGTACCGGCTCAGGAGATTATTGTTCCCTGAAGGGAAATCGTAGCAGCCGGGTCCCATAAATCACACAAACAAATGAGGTGAGGCAGAAACGGATACACTTAAAAAGTTTAAGTTATCCCCTGAACAATAACTCAAACAGAATATCATTATATAAACTGATGACACTAAAGCCAGAAGCGAAATGGGACCATCCTTTTTGTCGAGCGGACACTTTAAAGACCGTAACATGCAACTTATTTTGAATTAAGATGCTTCTTGTTTTTACTTTTATTAAGTTTAATTGAATATGAAACTAAGCATCCTGACATTTTCGACATGTGCGCTGGGACTAATGTATTTTCACACTATTTCTCTTTAAAATGCAAGATAACATACTGTGACAATGTTATGCAGTTAATTTTGGTTGCTGCATTATGGGAAAAATGTAACTACCACGACAGGAGAAAGCTGGTCTTCTTTAGTGAAAACACCAAGGACCAAAGGAATATAGGAGTATTTAGAACTACTGCAATAGAGAGCAGCTTTTCGAGAGTACAGTATTTAAGTGGCAAACAATTGGAACACTATTGGAAAGGTTTTGTGCCACCGCAGTGAAAAGTTGCTCTACTTGAGTGTATAAAAGATATTGCTATGCATCAATGGTGCAAACATTTTTAAATTTAGGAGCCACATACAGTCCGATTTCATCTGTAGTGGTTAAATAATGCCATAATAACCTTTAAATTTTAATTTTAAAGTTTTTTCTTGTTGTGGGGCAATCTGATTAAATTGTCGATATTTTCAACAATTACTTGCGAAAATTACTACAATCTCAGCGTGAACCGAATTTTAATGGAACCTTATGGTGCAAAATACAGTGAAATGTCCCAAAAACGTTTTCCATAGCGCTTGCATTATGTGTGTTTTTACAAACTCAACCTGACAGCATGGCATTGAGGCTCATGCCATCTTTCATGGCAGCATCACCGATATCACCGATATCTCAGCTCGGATCTCAGTGTTGTGTTGAGCCGCTACTCTGAAATTTTTTTTTTTAGTTTTCACCATTTGCTTGGTGGATGGTTCGGCCAGATTAGAGCTTCTTACAGGCTGGTTTTATCCCACGCTGTATCTGTATTTGTGGTGGCAAACATGAAAGAGAAAAACAGCTAAATTGTAGCAGATATTTCATCAGTCACTACAATGAAGAGCCTCTGAACGTCTTCAGCGGTGACGCTGTTTTAAATATACTATGTTATGTAGAGAAAACTCATATTTAGATGCTAACAAAATGTCCACGTTTGCAACATTTTAAGCGATGCCTTTGTTTAGTTTTTCTTTCCCCCCATTGTTCTTCTTGATTCCACTGTTCCACTTTCATTTCCAGCTCTAATACATTATTTTCTTCTCTCCGACACAAGCGAGACGCAGGACACTGACGGGTAAGTGAAACATCCTGTTCTGTGTCTGTGCGCCTGAAGCGCAGCACTTTATTCGTGTCCCAGTCAGAAGCACTGAGGGGAGATTATTACACCCAAAACTGTCCACGCGGTTCGATCCAAGCATCTGAGGAAGGGACGAATAAGTGCCGAGACCAGGAGATATTTTCCCTCTGAATCACATCCCTGTTAGTGTTTGTAGCAGCACATCAGATCCACTTGGAAGAGAAATAAATATTTTTTTCCAGATCGCAACAAACAAATTGAAAGAGAAAGATCCAATGTCCAGAAAAAGGGTCATTTTCAGAAAATTATCTAATTTATTCTTAATTTACTTTGATTTTGAATTTCACTGTTAACATTTTAATGTTATTCCTAAAATTTCAGACTTATTTGCTATTTTCGAAAGATTCTACTTTAGGCTCAGTTTACACTACAAAGTTTTCTTTTTACAAACTTTACTTGTGTTTACGGCTCCATTTATTAACAGCAGTACTCAGAGCCAATGGCAATCAGCTTTTTGAAAACAGTGGAAATTAGGGAAAGCACAACTGGTAAATAGTTCTTCTGCACATGCTCAGTTGACGGACACTAAAAAAGTTTCCTCCAGAGTGTCATGACTCCCAGTCCATCTTCAACTGGACTTGGTAGTTTTGTAGTTTTTGTAGTCGTTGTAATAACAATACAGCTTTGTCGTCTGTCCACTGGAATGTTGTTCATGTTTCCAGCATATTGTTTTCTGCATGCATGTGTGGTTTTATTACAATAACAAACAGCACCAACTCATGGCCTGGCATAAAAACTACATCCGTGTTTTTGTCATTTCTGACATCATTTTCAAAATGTTGCTGTGTAAACACAAAACTATTCCAAAATGAAAATGCAAAAACGATGGGTTTTCACGTGAAACATTGTGTGAAGAGGCTTTACACTCAGAGGAACTCGGCACAGCCAACAACCATCAAGGGGAATCAGGGAGGAGCACAGAATAGGACACCAGCAAAAAGACAAACTAAAAACAACATGAAAAACAAAAACATCAAAAAAAGGAAATTATACAAAAGAAACCAGGACTGTAGGGAACTAGAGAAAACAGAAGGAAGTCCACACACGTACAGGGAGAACATGCAAACTCTGCATATGAAGTCTGTCAAAGACTCAAACCCATAATATTCCTGCTATTGGGAAATTGTCTGGCCCTCAACAACTCACATTCACTCTTAAAGTATTAAACTTGACTGCCCAATTGTTTCAAATATACTATTGAAATTAGGGAATTTTTTTTACTTTATTGTAATCGGATTGTTTAAAATATCTTTTCAAAATATCTTTACAATCCCCAAAAATGGAATAATGTTTATTATTGCTTTCTCATATAATTACATAAACCCCAGAAAAATCAAAGGCCACACCCAGTCACACATACACATACAGAATACAAAGATACATTTAAGATTAAGAAATGAATGACAACCTAATATCTAATTAACAGAACAGGAGAATACATGTTTGTGACAAATAAAGGACTTGACTTCTTGTCATCCAGAAATAACTAAACAAACTCGTGCAGCCTTCATGAGGACATAAATATACAGTAACATTGTCCTCTTTTAGATTCCTGAGATGCATTTCTCTTCAAGTTAATAAAAGTAACAAGCTCAGGTGGAGTCAAAATGTTCCCATTTTTGTCAGAATAGGAAAAATATAGATTTGTCAAAACAACAACAAATATTTTGAAATTTCAGTCTTTTTCAGAGAAAAGCAGGACGAGCGGTGGATCTTTTCTTCAGATTAGAGGACGAGCTCCCGCTGAGTGTTATTGCCCGTAACAGCGGCCAAACTCCACGGGGGAGGGCAAATCAATGTTTGTGATGAGGGGGGGGGGGCAACAAG
>OMNM01014106.1:2634-22370 GCA_900302745.1 Parablennius parvicornis | reverse complement strand
GACTGGATATGAACTGGGAACGTTTTTATCTTCTTTTTTTTTTCTTTTACGTTTCTGCATTTTTATATCTTTACTGAATTATAACATATGTAATGTTTACAATACATTTCACAAGGCAATGCAACTATTTCTAATACTTTGTTGAGGTTTATATTTATGAAGAAATCAAGGCGAACACGAGGAAATTGTCTGTTTTTTTTTCTAAATCCAGAAGATGGCAGTATGATGCTAAATTTATAAAGACCACATTGCCACGGTACTTGGTTCAGTGTGATATTTATTGGAGTCGTCAGAATACACACATATTATTTTTGCCCTTGTAACAAAAGCAAATTTCATTTGTGTGTGAACATTGGCAGGTTTTTTTTTTTTTTTTTTTTTTTTTTTTTTTTTAAATATTCGGCTCACTTAGAAAAAATTAAAAATAAAGAAAAAAAAAACCCACATATTTTTGGCCTTGGACTAACAAAACAACTAGAAATGATCCAGATTTGAAGTTATGGAACGTTTCAAAAAGCTACTGCCAGAGCTCTGCGTCAAAGCAGAACGACACAAACAGATTTTCCTGATATGATCTTCAAACACATCCAAACCTGAAATATGATTCCTCGGATAGTATATTTATTATTAATGACAAGGCAATGTCACACGCAGCTTTAGGCAACCTGTCGTCACAGAAATTCAATCTAGATTAGTTGATTCAGCTAATTTACCATACATTTGACATGTGAAGTGCATTATACAGGATTTTCTTTTTTTAAATCAATATCTGAAGTTGAAGAGTTAGATCTCTCAGGAGTTTTTTTATTGTATTTATTTTACCTAATTTGTGGACTTTAAACTCTATATTCCAGTTGATTAAACTTTTAGATATTTTAGAATCCCCGCCCCAAGGAGCACCCCAAGGTACTGTATTAGAACCAATACAATTTCCCTTGATTCATTATCCTTATATATCTCGACTGGCATCATTCAAATCAGTCAAATGGAGTCTTTTCCAACCAACACTGAGTTCCAGTCCATAACAGGGCAGATACAAATAAGCAGTCAATTCAATACACAATCAAATTTGGAACCATTTCATCAATTAATCCAGACTACCATCCCAAGTTTTGTAACAAAACTAAAATTTTGAAACAAAATAATAATAAAAAAAAAAAGAACAGATAGAACATGCAAACTCTAAAAGGGAAAACCTTATTGACTAAGGTGTTTTTAAACAGAAATGTATTCAGAGATCATTCTATTCAACATATGAGCCCTCTCTATAAAGTCTCTACCATTAAACCGACTCCTGTCAATGTGTGTTCATGTTCTTTCTTACTCAAACAGATATCTCTTTTGTCTTCATCAATCTGTTAGGCTGCGTAATGATATGTCCTTTCACTGTGTTATGCCACAGGTTGCCCACACTCGGCATTATAATTGACTGATGACACAGCGGTGGTCTCGTAACACACAGCCAGCGGAGCGAGCGAGTGCTGATGTGTGAGCGAGTGGCGTGCGGCGGGGACGGGGTGCCTCTGCTACAATGCCCATTTTAGGTCACTACCTAAACCTGAGCAGCGCTCTGTGAATAACTAGCATACCAAGCAACACGATAACCAGGGGCTCGACACCAAGAGGGGGGCGGGGACTGGAGAGGGGGCAGATAAGCTGAGAAGAACCCTTCCAAGTGTAAACATCTAAATGTGTGACAGTGAGGAATGCGAGCCGACCTTCGCTTTCTCCTTTGACCCCAGTGGGGGGCAGGCATTCTCTGCCCCTCTGCCGACATTTCAAATAGGCAAAAACTTTGGCGTGCAATACTGAGCTGTCACATTACAATACACCTCATCTTCAAACCCATCCCCTGTCACTGTATGTGAATCCAACTTCTTTCATTTTAGCTGTTGTGTCATGAGCAAAAATCACACTGGAATCTGTTGACGTCAGAGATAATCTCTTACAGTCTTCAAAGATAAATCTGCAAAACATCTTCCGCACAGAATAAAAGTGCGTGACGAAGGACTATTGATGCAGTGCAGCGGTTCCAGGACTACCTAAGGGGGAACTTGAGGGGCCTCACATTGACGCTTTTCCTGCCAAAGTCAAAATTACATTTGCACATGTCAATGAAAACCAAATCACGGCCCTGTCACATTTTCAGTTCCTGTTTTCAGGAAAATGCTCCATCTCCAATTCCGTCTCCATTTAAACACAGGAAAACACAACTTTATGAAAACGTTTGGGCTCCGTCGAAGCGATGAGACCTTCTGCACATGACTGCTAGACAATAATCTCCTGGGACACGATAGTTTAACAGTTGTAACCCGGAATAGTGCAACTTGTTCGTCTGTCCATAGGGATGTCTGTGTACTCGTCATTGTTAATGTTTTTAGCGTATTGCTCTCACGTGTTTGGTTTCATTACAAAAACAAACAGTTTCCACCAGAACCACATCATTTTCTACCCTTTTCAGTGTGAACGGACATCGCTTTATAAACATTGCCGTGTAAACTCAAAACATTTCTGAAACAATGCGTTTTGACTTGAAGGGTTTTGTAAACAAGAGCCTGAGACACGTTCCCGAGCAGACCTGGGAAATAAAAGTTTCAGGTGGGTATGAAGTCTTTTTAAGAAAACCACTGCTGTAGAGGTCCGCTGTGTTACTTGATTTTAAGTTTGTGGCTGGCCTGAGTAGAGTTTGTTGAAGTTCTCCCCGTGCATGCCGGGGCTCTCAGGGCGTGCTCCGGCTTCCACCCACAATCCAAAGACATGCTGGAGAGGTCATCTGGTGTCTCCAGAACGTTTCTAAATGTGAATGCGTGGGTGATTGTGTCGCTCTGTGTGAGCCGTGTGATGGACTGCCAGCTTATCTGTGGTGTATTCTGCCCTTCACCTAAAGTTAGCTGGGAACAGATGGGAGGATGAACAGATTGACGGATGAATAAGTGGAAAGAAAAAAAAAAGTTTGAAGAAAGTTGGGGTAGTAAGATTAGATTAATAATAATAGAAGCGAAAGCATAAATATGGATGGATGAACGATTTTCCCCTCTGTCCTTCAGTCCCGGCAGCTAAGTGCTCAGCCAGCAGGTTGTAGACCCAATAAAAAGACTGCTGAGCTACTCCTTTGGCCAAAATGTCAGAGGCAAACTGCCAGAGAATAAACAGTAGCCACTAATCTGCACTTACAGCGGCTACTAGAGTCTCGACTTACTCACACTGGGACGCTTTCGAAGGATCTAGCAGGAAAAACATAATGAGCCAAGTGTCTGTAATAGCAGTGTTGCTCAGATTCATCTTCAGATACTCGATCACATGCATGCGTGAGTCAAATTTTTGTTGACTCGCTTTTAAACATTAATAATTAGAAATACCGCCAAGTTTTGTTTTGATCAGTTATTGGAACAGTTGAGAGAATCCACACTTGCAGTCTGTTTCTCTATTTCTGGCTCACACTGGATTCTGTTTTGGGTCTTCCTGGTGAGATAGAAGAGCTTCTGATGTTGACTTGACGTTTCAGATGCACCTACAGGTTATCTTCCCACTGGGATCATAACGGCTCTCAGCGATGCGTCACCAGATACTTGTGGTTTTCACTAAAACCATACCTGTGAGCATTGTGTTCCACCACCTGTCCAGGAGCAGCCGCGCTCCGCGTCTGCCTCGCTTCCTTCACCATACCAGATGCTGCTACCGTGGCTGAGATTACCTCCTTTAGTCAAGCTGTCTGCTGACCTCTTCTAGTTCATTCCCTCTGCTCAAGAACTCACACGCACCTCTTTCCCCCATCCCCCTCGGCTACGCAGAACACAGCCGTACTTCATCAGCTTTTTCTTTTCCTTTTGTCTAAATAAACTCTCCGCGCTGAGCTATATACCTCGTCCTGTGCTCAGGTCATTCCTTCATTTGTCACATTCAAAATGCTATTCTTGATTACGTGGACCTTCCACCCTTAGGACTCTAAAAAGAGGATTCACTTTGATGAGGATGTGAAAAATCTGAAAAAGTAGCATTTATTACATCCATTACATCCGATGAGGTTCAAGAGAGCTTCAGAAAAGGTTTGTCATACAACACAATAAAGCCCTGTATATAGGTATGAACACTGTGTTCCAAAGGCAAGAAGTAACGTTACCAATGGGCACGATTACAAGAACGTTTTCAGGTGAAAAATACATTGTTTTTACACGTCAACACCTTGAAAGCAATGTCCATTTACATCAAACAGCAGATGATGTCATTTTTCATGTTGGGGGATGTTGGTTGTTTTGGTAATGAAATGCTATAAACATTAGCAATAACAAGTACATGGACATTCATATGGGCAGATGAAGTTGAATTGATATTTCGGGTAACCCAGCTATAAAACTACCAAGTCCCAGGAGAATATGGACTGATACTCTGGAGGCCGCCATTGTTGTTATTGTCCATCTCTTATAGCTGTGGTGCGCTTGCACAGTAGCAACATTTCCACCCTCTGCACTGAGAAACCCAACCACATGTCCACGGAGATGGAGCTGAAGTTTTTCTCAAATCCTTTCCAAAGTTGTTTTACGCAACAAAAGTTTGTGTTTCCTATTGAAAATGTTGTTGCTGAACAGGGCCTGAGTTTTTAATAATGTTGGATACAAGTGTTAGAAATGAAAATGGAGCCTCTAGCATGTTGGGCTGTTTTTGTCCCCCAATCGGCAACTTTTGCATTTCTTTCGTGAGCTCCATTTGGCTTGATGTCCGGTGACACAAGCAAATGCTGGACGAGGGAGAAACTGAGTATTTACACTCCACAATTTTCAATGGTCTTGCGTAACTCATGACTGTGCCTGCGTTGCAAAACAGTATCAAGTGCAAATAATATATATTTGAACTGGTTTGTGTTTTCTAACATGCAGGTAAATGCCAAGTACATTTTGACACTACTTTGTGTGGGACATTGTGTACAGTGAACAAACGCTGCAATAATGTCATACAAAGTCCCAATTCAGTGTTAATCCAAAATGTTCTCCAAGTCGCATATTTTCGCACAGTTTTCTGTCTCTAACTAGTAATGAGCGTCGCTTCCTGCAGAAATGAGGACAAAATACTGGACCTTAACAGCATAGGGATTTCTAAGAATGGTGTCTGCGTTTTGAAGCAAAAACCACTCGAAGGAGACAAGGTTATTCCCACGGAGGACAGGTCGGCCACTCCTTACATTATCCTGTCACTCCCTCAAGGCTCTCTCTCTCTCTCTCTCTCTCTCTCTCTCTCTCTCTCTCTCTCTCTCTCTCTCTCTCTCTCTATCTCTCCTCATCTTTTTCTATCCGGTGCCGGCTCTGCTCCATCCACTCCTTTCCATCCCACTCTTTCTTCTAGTCCGCCTCCTCCTCTCATCACTTCCTCCTACTTGCTGTATTCTATTCTCTTATTCTAAATCTCTCACAACTCATTTTCTCCTTGAAAGCGTCACCTGCACATTAATACACAAAACTACACACCAGACCTCTTTCTCTCGCTCTCCTCCCCTACCTCCCTCTCTCTCTCTCGCGCTCTCTCTCATCATACACATATACACACATACAGTCACACACACATAATACACACCATCCTGCTTACACCCATTCCCTCCTGCTTGCAGAGTAGGGTGATGCAGGAGCGGCAGCAGCAGCTGCTCTGACACATCCTGGCATAACAAACACACACTGAAAAGCCAGGAGGAGCGAAGAAGAAGAAAAGGAGGAGGAGGAGGAGGAGGTGGAGAAGACAAGGAGGCGGGAGGGAGGAGGAGGAGAGGAAGAGAGAGAGGAGAAGGAGGAGAAGAAGGACACAACTCTTGTCAAAAGGACACTAGAGGACAAGAGTAAGGAGAGGAGGAGGAGGACGGAGAAAAAGGAGGAGAACGGGTGTTGCAGCCATGTCGGACACACCTTTGCAGAGGAACGGCACAGCCAAAGCCCCGTGAGTACACGTTTTCCCCACTATCTTAATTTATTATTATTTGTAAATCTACTGCCCTCCATTGCTCCTCTCCTCCTTGCCCGCATCCCTCCATCTGACAGCCAGGGTTGTCATGGGAACGGGAGCTCCGTCATGGTGTGGCTGCTGCTCAGTCATGACTGGAGAGGAGACACGCGGTACACGGTGTTCACTCCTCCCTCTCTCTGCTCCTCGCTGACTCGCTTTCCCTTCGCTCGTCCTCACTCTGCCTCCGCTAGCATCTCACCCTGCTGCACGTCAAGCCCTCACGGCTACTCTCATCTCCTATTTCTCTCCGTCACTGTCTCACTGACTCTCCACTTCAGTCTATTCAGCTCTGGTCTTTACTACATGTAGGAGTCAACGTGCGGATGCACACTGATGTGGTGTGTTTAAGCGTGCTGAAGGCTGCAGGCTCTGTCCAGCCTTTCTGTGTCAGCTCAGTCCGCCATGCTGCAGACCCCTTCTTCCTGATATCAGGGCAATCTTGTAGTTTTCCTCCATGTGTGAGGTGACCTATGAAAAGGTAAATCACTGAGCAGTAAGCAGATTACCTTTGATTTGTTTTTTTATTTAGCACTATAAATTAATAAAATCCAGCTAATAAAAAAATTCAAACGAGGACTTATATTCCTGAACAATTAGCAGGTGGTCCTAAATTTGCAGAAAGATATAGGACAACACTGACTTGTGTGTTAAATATTGTGTAACTATGAAACCTTTTTGGGATTTGAAAAAAAAAAATGCTGCAGATGCTGACTGTCAAGTCTTTGATGTTGCCTCCCTGAAGCACAAGAAATCCACCATATCAGCAGAAATGTTCTGTATTTGAGAATGACTCCTCCTCTGCATTCAAAGCAAAGATTAATATGATTGTTTGAGAATCAGAGACATTTCATAGCTACCTTTAACTTTTCTTATTCTGACACATGTGGTTTTGATTTAAAGAATGTGTAGTACTTCATTGTTATTGTTTTATTTTTTACAAAAAAGACCAGATCCTGTATGAAAAAAAAAGTGGTTCTATTGCTTTAAGACACAGTTGCATAATGGGTAATTTATAGGCTAGCAAGTTTGAGCTGCTTGGAAGTGTTGCTGTTACAGTTAATCTACCTTGACCATTTTCAGATTACCGCTCACTCCTACCTCAGGTGGGGGGGGGAGAGAAGAAAAAAACACGATAGAGGCAAACAAATGTCAACCTGCACCTATTGAACTGCAGTTTAATTAAAAGAGCTGACCACCACCTTTAACATTGTGACAGGCAAAATTTGGAATCAGGGTAGATGTCAAATTGACCAGAGATTGCAAGAAATCTTCCAAAATCATGGATGGATGGATGGATGGATAGATGGAATTGTAACAGTGCATCCATCCATCCACTTCTTTTATGAATTCCCCAACTATATATGTACTCTATGTTTACCAGATACTTAATTAGAACATAATAGAGTGTTTTCATTGCACGAGCTACAAGAACAAGACCCAGAGTTTGGTCTAGGAACCACTGATGAGATTATCTCTTCCAGCTGATCTGACAGCACTGACAAAGGTGAAAGGAATCAAGAATAAAGTCGCATTTGTTCATTTTGAGCATCCAAATAGTATCAGGAAGCCGAGGGCTTTGGAAGTCCGTCAGAAAAGTGAAACTCTCCCAAGTTGTGTTATTTTTGTTGCGGCTGTGCTTGCCGCATTCAGCTGATGGATAAAGTGGTGCAGAGGAAAAGTGGTGGGAGTTTTTCCTGAACAGTCAAAAGCTTTGTAACTGTACAGTAGGGAAATTTATAGGGACTCTACACAAGCAATATAGAAACTCTAAAATGCAATAAATCTCAAACTGTGCTGAGGTGGAGTGAGGTGAGGTTCGAGTACACTCTACAGTTTTTGCTTTTTTAAAGAAACACTATATGTCTTCATCTGTCACAGAGTGCGTTTCAGTTAAAGGTTTTGGAAGCTTGCATAACACATTGAGGGGTTTTTACAGATTTGCTGCATCGGCATGTCACACAAAGGATCAAACTTACACAATTTGTCATGTTTGTGCAGGGATAGGTACAGTACATGTGCAACTCTGCTTTTTAATTAAAAGCTGGAAGCCACTCCTGACGTTGTAGATCAGCGGATGCTGAGCAGTTTTGAGTGATAACCGGCTCAGCTCACTGCGGCTCACTGCGGGCTGAGAATCTCAATCAGCCGTCAACGAGCAGCGCGAGTGACAGGTCACAGAGATTTTCTTTGCGTCTTCTGACAGAACCGCACCCACGGGGCAGGCTGGGAGGGTGCAGCCAGGCGTGAAGCGAACGTGCTTCACTTGCACATCAATAGTTAATGTTATAATTGGGCAAATGAAGCAGCACTGTGGTGATTCAGCCAATCACAGTTCCATCTTTCCTCCACTTTGTGTGTGTGTGTGTGTTTTTTTTTCTCCCCCCTCTGTGCTGTGGGCTCTCTTTAATCACCATGTATGCCGCGCTCTCTCCGGGCAGTCCACTGATTCAGCAGAAAGACGAGGTAGTATTTGTGGTCAATAGAGTGCAGACACCACAATGGCAGATGGCCCATTTGCTGTTGCTATTTATTACACTTGGAGCGAAGTCTCACAGGAGAGAGATGCTAACAGGACCGATCAAGCCTTTCCAATCTTACATAGTGAAAACACAGCAGGGGAATGAAATTAATAAAAATCTTGGACACTTTTTTTTTCGAGGAAAAGGTTGGGGTTTTGTACCAAGCCTGCACAGTTGAATACAATCCCAACACTTAATAATTAAAATAACAAACTGGGATATCTGTGGCTCAGGTAGTAAGTACAGCATGTCTTCATCCAATCTGAAGGTTTGAAGTTCCATCCCCATTTCTCTCATGAGTCCAAGAGTCCCTGAGCATGACAATTCTCATGCACAACTGCTCCCAATGATGGTTGATGAACCGTGGAGTAGTGCTTAGCAGCCTCACCTCATAGCCAGAATGAGTTCCAGTCTGGTCTCAGGGGCTTTTCCGTGTGCATGTTCTTGGAAATTGTTTTATGATTGGGGTTGGAACAAGAAAGTGGATTTGTTGTTAAAAAGATTTCTTTAGATCATAGACAATCATACACATGCACATGCACAACAATGGCAAATTTAAACTCACTAATTAGATTCCAGCCCCATTTACATGACAACATTTCAATAGTAACGCATCGTTTTTGTGGTTTTGGCTATGGGAGATACACAAGGCTCTATTTGCATTTCCCGAAGATAATCTGGAGTGAAATGATGTTTGAATTATTCAAAATAAGATGCACACATTTCTTCAGAAGCTACAGCCAGCCTGGGTGGTTGCCAGCTGCTGTAGACTAAATATTAAAGCATAAGTTCAAAGTTGTCCTGAAATGGAATGAATTAACCCACTCAAATGTGATTATTCCAGTTATACCTCATTACTAGCGTAACGAAAATAATATCTTCCAAGGGTTTACCAATCCTCTCCATTTCTCTCACTTGCTTGTTTTTAAAAACTTAAATCACTACTGAATAATAAACAGTGATTGCAAGGAAGATTAAAATGACAAAAAAAGGCTTTTTAACACTGTGCAGGCAGGATAACAGTGTGGCACACAAACCTCTGTCATCCATGGATGAAACATGAATGAGATGAAGGTCTGGAAGTCCCATTGCTGGAAATCAGATTGTTTGAGTTGCTTTTCCCTCTTTCTAGAAAACACACACTAACTCTGTCAGCGCCAGGCTGTATCTGTGTGTTACGGTTATTTGGGGGAGAACTGAAAAGTGGGAGTACGACTCTCACGACAAGTAAGCAGCCACATTAACATAAGACACACACATGCACACACACCAAGTCTGACTGACTTTCTTTGTCCATACTTTCCCATTCACGCGGCTCCCAACACACACTCTGCATGTTGTTACATTTCTGCATGTGTGTGTGTTTTCCTGCCAGTGGTTTCACATCTGGAGGCCATTACCTCTGGGCCTGGATTGAAAGAGGAGGTGGGGGAGGCGGGGCCGGGCTGGCTGTGCAGTGAGGTCATCGCGGCGGCGTGGCGATGTCGAGGAACAATGATGCTGTTGTCTCCAACGGCGACCAACCAGCATCGCTGACGTGAGGGAGAGGGGGAGTGAAAACTTTAGGAGAAAGAAAGCTAAAAAACATTTCACGCAGATGTAGATTAATGGTGAATAAATAATAATTGCAAATTCCTTTCATAATGAGCAGGTTTCCTGAAAATTCTGATCAAATAAGAACTTTCAGGGAAGCCAAACTGTTTGACTGCCAAGTCATAAACTATATATATAACTGAGATTCCAAACAGGTCACGCTCTGTAAGCTGTATGTTCCTTGTTAAAGGGAGTTTTATGTCTTAACGTGGGTAAGTGTGAGGGTTGGGGTTCACACAGTAATCGTCACAGTTCCCCATTTAAAGGTGCAGACGTGTGAACAAAAATCGGCAAAATTTGAAACCTATGGCGTGCACACAATATGTTAGTGATACAAATCTGACTAATAATAAAGAAAACTGAGAGATCTTTTAATTCTTGGACTATATCTAACAAAAATAATGTTTTTCTTTGTGGAAAAGTCTATGATGTGTATTCAATATGCACAGTCAACATGATAGCTGAGCATTTCTACAATCCAGTGGCAGTGACGCACTCACTGCGTCATAAATACAGATCCACAAGAGCAGCGCTCATATCAATAATGAGAACAGTATTGACACTGTTCACACAGATGTTATCTGTTTACTTGAATTTCTAATGTCTAAATGTGTAAATAGATCCCCATTCTGTACCCGAGGGACATCGTTTGGTTTGTAAGTATTATTTAATGAAAACAAATGCATTTCAGCAGAACAAATTAGTGGAAGATTTTTTTTGGTTTCGTTATAACCTATAAAGTCAGTTTCAACAACATATTCCTAATAAAAATTGCTTGGGTTGTACCATTTCAATACTTACGGTGTCAAATAGGGGAATTGATGGTGAATTCTGTGATTATCACAGATGCAGTGTCACAGAACAGTTGGTGAAATATCAAGAGGAAAAATTGTCTATCAGAGGAAGACAGACCTGAATTTTTAGATTATATATGTACTGAAAGCAACCTTAACCTGATGTTGCATAAAATGAGGGGTCGTCCGATCTGTTTTTGGCCGATCATCCATAGGAGGCGTCATCCGTTTATCATCCATTTAGGCCATGTTTACACGTACCCGGGTTTTTTACAAAAATGGATATTTCCCCCTCTACATTTACAAAAAAATATCTTCCTTGACACAGAGCCACACATAAACCTGGTTCAGAGTCACAGCACCCCTGAAGGCCTGGCATATGTATTCCATGCCCTTAAGCCTAGCGTTGAACTGTGTTCACAGTGACGTGTGGACAGATTTCTTTTTTTTTTTTTTTTTTTTGGGAATGCCGGGGAGAAAAAACATTGTTTCAATCGCATCCCAAAATGCACTATTTGTATTTGCACCATCATTTCTTTTAAAATGAAAATGTATTCTACAATGACGAGAAGGTCAATACACCTGCAATTGATTTGTGGTCTCCATTCTTCAATCTGAAGAGCCAACGGTCAGCTCAGATCTGACGAACAAACAAAAAGTAACTTTATTTAATCTTATTTTATTCATCCATAATGAGTGAAAAATAACTAAGCAGAGCAACATCGCATGTCATCAGTGTACAACAACTCTGCTTTCCATTGTCTACAACCTTTTTAAGACTCAGTTCTTTATCATGACGACAATACACCAACACATCCATCATTTATTGCCGGATTTCAACAACTTGCTCACTCTAATGAAAAGTAAAATCCCACAGCCCCTCAACTGATTCATACTTCATGAGTAAATGAGAAAACTACAGCTGAACGCTAAAGACAACTCAGCACTACAACACGTTTGATTTATACAAGTCTTACAGCTGCCCAGTGACTTCACAAAGCGGATACTCTCCAGCTGCGGTTATTTATGATTCTCTCTCTCTCTCTCAGAGTAATGCAGTTGCTGTTATGTCTCTGCGTGTGCGTGTGTGTTATTGTGTGTTGCGTGCTTCTGTATTCCCTGAAGATTCAAGCCAGGACTGCTGCTGCTGTTTCTCCTTATAAGGAGGTCTGCTTGAGGATGGAGGGATAGAGGAAGAGGAGAAAGTGTTCAAGAGAGAAAGAAAGCAAGACACTTTTCGGAAAGACGAAAGGAAGGACAGGTGGAAAAGTTAGGTGGGGGAACATTGGAAAGAATGGTGACGATGAAGAGCAGTGAGGAAGGGGGCACTGACGAAGATGAGGAGTGCATGTGAAAGAGGTCAAAGAGTGAGGAGGGATGAGGGTCAGAGATGCACCATGGGAGGCTTTTATGAAAAGAATGAAGCAAAGTACAGAAGAAGAGAAAGAGTGAGATCAGTGCTGGAAGCGAGACAAGTTGAAGGTGGACATTAGAGCAGTAATGCATAAAGGTAATAGAGGATTAGAAGGGAAGTGTAATGTAAAAATTAACCTGTACCAGAAAGCATAGACAAAACACAGGTGAACCTGGAGAGTTCAAATAACTGGAAATGGAAGTTGGAACGTAGGTAAGAGTGATCCGTTTACTCAAACTCTGCTTTGTCACAGTCTTGATGCTATTTTAACACTTTAGCACATTCCCATAAACGTTCCACTGTTCATCTACATCCAGAAGAAGTGTAGTGAAATGTTGCCTTTTCCCCTCATGTCCTTCATCTCTTATGGTGACATGTTGCTCTTGATGGAAACACATAATAATCTATTTCCAGAAAGTCAGCAGTTCTGTGATTCCTGTGTGGGAGAAGTCAAATCACTGCCTGAAGTCTGATGTGACAGAAACTGTTGTTCTGTTTTCTTAAAAAGATGTACACCCAGCATACACACACACACGCACACAGACACTCCTCCAAGAGAGAAATGTTTGTCGTCACTTGTGCAGTGCAACTGCAGCCAAAGCTGGCAGCAATAATAGCACAGTGTAGCGTAGCAACAGCTGCTAGCAGCAGCAGCAGCTCTCCAGACATAAAAGATGAACAGTTTGTCATGTCATCTTACATCAAACTGCTTCTTTCTTTTCATAACCAAGTTTATGGTTTTTCAAGGTAGCTGACAAGAATCACAATACGTGTCTGAGGAAAGTTATATTCATTTAAAGGGAGTATTTGTCAAAATGCAAATTGAGTCATCAAAAGTAGATTGTTGACTTTTATTATGTTTGAATTCTCATACTTTATTATTTTCTAAAAACTGAAATGTTTTTGCTTTAATTTGATATTTGATATAAGCATATTCATTCAAAATTAAAGGACAATGAGAACATTTTAAGATAAAGACTCCAAAAAAAAAAAGAAAAGAAAAAGAAACAGGAGACAGATGATCAAAGTCTTGAGAGAAACACTTCTTGTCTGATTTAATGTTTCATGTGCTATCTTCATGACGCCTCAACTGTCTCCAGTTTGCGACAGGTAAAAAATGCAGGCACTCCACTTTCACAGCTGGACTCATTATTTCAACAAGTCAGACTGACACTGGAGACTCAGTGAATGACGCCACATGCTGCTCCAAGATTAGTATTTTATGAAACGTTAACCCTCACATAGTTCTGGTTTTACTTGCACAGCCAGCTCATGTTTCTAAACATTCGGAAAGGGACAAATAGGATGAACCCTATTGTTGCCAAAATGTCATGCCTTTCTGCGGGGGGGATGTCCGTTAGCAGAAAGCCGCCGCTCCTGAGCCTGGTTCTGCAAAGGTTTCTTCCTGCTCAAGGGAGTTTTTTCCTTTCCACAGTCACTTATGCTTGCTCATGTGGATTTGTTGGATTCTCCCTGTAAAGAGCACCTACAAATGACTGCGTTATATTTGGTTCTATATAAGTGATTTGAATAGTATAAAATGACGTTTTTCAGATGACGTCATTTTGTGTGACGTCTCAATAATATACGATACTGAAATCCAATTTAGTATCTCTATGTCACATTTTAGAGTAACGACTATTCTGGGGTGTTTCCTGCTTTCATTCATATTCAGCTGTTATCAGCTTCAAAGCACCACAACATCAAGGCCCGTTCACACGTTTCAAGTGAAAATGCGTTCTCGTTTTTGTTTCGGAAAAATGTTTCACGTTTACACAGCAACGTTTTGAAAACAACGTGGTTAGCATGCCAGGCCAGACGATAGAAGGTGGATTACTATTATGGTTGACGCCATTGTTGTTATCCATGTTATACATGTGCAGAAGATCTATTAACAACAACGTTTTCAAAAAGTTGCATTTTCAGTGGCATTTCAGTGACACCCAAAACACAACAACGGCGTAACCGGAAGCAATGTTGGATGAAGAACTTTAGACGATAGATAGATGGATGTCGAAGTAGAGGCAGCACAGTGTGTAGCATTTAGCATTATTGCCTCTGAAGAAAAATGTCTCCAGTTTGAGAAGTTCTCTGACGGGAATTTTCAAGTGCACTTTACTTGTTTTGTTGTATTTTTTTTCTTGTTCCTCTAGAAAACTGTCCATTCACACTTGTATTGGCCCCTAAGTGCGAATGTGACCGTGTGTGTTTGTTGGCCTGTGATGGATGGACAGTAAAGGATGGATGGACTAATGATTACAACTGGAAAAAGCTGACTTAAAAATTCTGCTTTTTCAAGTTATTTGTATTTGCATGTCACTTTGAATAACGTTTTTGTTATGTGAGTTGGTGAAAACATGCATGGTGAATGTAGATTGCACTCCAGAAATACTACAGAAATTATTTGTAGATTCATGAAAAGTGAATTGAATGAGAACATTTTCAGGATGAACTATTTGCCGCATCCTGCAAGTGCAGACCACTTGAGATAAACTACTCTTTCTGTGTGCAGCCTCTAATAGAACGTTTGATTATTTTCAGTCAAAACATTTGCCACCAAAAAGACTATTTCAGTCCTCACCCTGTCCCAGTCTCTCAGATATGACAAATGACTCTATTGAATCTTTTCACTATTTTATTTCACTCCTTCACTTTCTTCCCTTCTCTCTCCTTTCACCCCCCCCTCCTTCATGCCATCGCTCTTCTCTTCTCTCCTTCCCCTTCCCTCTCTCAGCTGCTCCTCCCAGCTGTTTAATCACACATGGCTCATGCCTAAAAAGCGAGGGAGGGAGGGGACAAACAGGAGGGAGGAGAGACCGGGTAAAGAAAGAGTGGGTGATAGACAGAGAGAGAGGCAGAAAGCAGCGGGCAGAGTGCGAGGCACATGGCCAGCGAGTGAGAGATCTTCAGTACAACCTCGCTCTCCCGCAGTGCTCTGAGTTGGATTATCGCTGAGGAAGAGGAACCTCGTCTGGATACTCCTCCTCCTCTTCCACCCTCCCCTCTGTGTGTGACTCTTTCCACCTCTCTCTCTCTGAGGGACGGCGGCTCTCCCAGATCTCACCTCTCGTTCTCCTTTCACCCCCCCTCTCCCCTTGCTTCCCCCCTTCAGGATGTCGTGTGAGGAGGCTCAGCTCCACAAAGAGAGGCTGCAGGCCTTGGCGGTAAGTTGGATGAAACTCTCCTCTCTTCTTTTGCTCGGCTCATCCCCGTCTGATCCTCTGACCTTCTGTCTGTCTGCGACTTTAAAACGCCGCGTCGCACCTCCACTTCATCCCCGTCTGCCGTCCACATGCAACACATCTCACTCTCCCTCTTTCATCATCTCTTTCATTGTCTCCGCTTAGTCACATTATTCATTCATGACCCATTTCTTCTCCACTCAGCCTGACGCAAAAAGCTGCAAAACAGCATTACGTCTTTGCCCCTTCAACATGCCAAAGTACACTGAACTTTGACTCCTAATGCTGAGTGACGTAAACCAAACGCAGAGGTCTCAAAGTCACAGTAACCCTTGGCCCGAGAGTTAAACTTGTCGTTTTGGTGGTTTTGAACAGTTCTGAAGCAACTTTAGAAGCCGCAACCTAAGCAAATTAAACTGCAAACTTGTTTTGTTGGACATTAAAGCTAAAATAATCAAGAGAGACAGTTTTGTCGTCATAAATCTCGCATGGAATAGATCAGATGTCGACCTGATTGTCGCAGATTAAAAGTGAATGTGCTAAATGTGTTGCGAGCCACGCAGCATGACATCATCGCTTCCTACACCCATTTTCAACTCATAAAACAAAGTGATTTTTGTTGTACTGCTCGTAACGTGCACTGTATGGGCTCGCCAGCCTCCTGTCTTGTTGCACCACCGTCCGTGTCAGCTTTCATCTTCTTCCATGTCTTTATTTTGGGCCAGCTTTCAGGAAAGTTGGTGGAAAATCAACTCGCTTTAGCGTGCTTTTGGCCAACATCTGAGGTTTTTCTTCTCCTTTTTTTTTTTTTTTTGGTGTATCTGCTTTCCGAAAGTAGAAGGAAAGCTCAGCTGTGAGGTGGCCGTCTGCGCTCGCCATTGAGTTTCACGATCGGGCGGGAGATCTGCGGAGGACTTTTGGTTCTGGCACTGATAGGACTTCAGAGCAACAGTTACACCGGGGCTTCACTGCCTGGGACTAAATTTGGCGCCAGCAAGCAACCACAGCATACCACACACACTTAAAGACATACGCACACACATACACATTTGTACTCACCAGTGAGGGGAAAGCAGCAGATGGAGAAACTATTTTGGCCACGTTGAATCATGGCAGCCGTACCAGGCTGCATGTACTTAGCTGACTTGTGCGGCATTTTGAGAAGCACGGAGGAAAAGTTCCCACGGTTCGCTTAAATCAGACAAGACCAGGCGCTTCTTTTCACCAATATGGCTTTTGTGGCTTAGGCTTAGGTACCTAGTGCAAGTATTCGAAAACACTACTTCGTAATTTCTAACCATTTTCATTTTGCTCAAGCGTTATCATCTAAGGTTGAACCTTATCATGTCTAATTGCAATCTGCATTAAATATTAAGGTTAGGTTACAGCCAACAAAACGTAGCAAGCTAAACACCTCAAGCTTGCTAAGTGGCCTTGGTTAAGTAAGGCCTGCTCTTCACTCCCTGAATGCCGACTGTTTTGTAGATAGATTGTAAGTTATTGTGTCCAATTGCCTATTTTTGACAGTGTTGCACAATCTCGAAAAATTTTATGTGAACAGCTGCCAAAACAAGCTAACTTAAATATCGGCCACCCAACCATTAGTTAAAGCTGACTACTGTGGAAAGTGCTCAGGTTTTTGATACAATATTAATTCAATTCAATTAAACTTTATTTATATAGCACGGGATACAACACAGTCATTTCTAGGTGCTTTTAACAGAGCGAAATCCAACAAGTTCCTAAAGTTCGATTATCAACCCAGGGTGCTACTGTCAATATTATAATATAAAAGCTTTGATCCAGAGTTATTGAAACAACGTAACTTTGTGTGTCATATGATGTTTTATTTTAAATTCATCTACTACATTAAAGTCTGCTATTAGTTTATCTGTAAGTGGTATTATAGAGCGTTGACACTTTAGGGTGAAACTCTCGAGCCTCTTAAGACTCCTTTAAGCGAACATCTGTCTCATCTTGGCAGAGTGTTTGAACAATATATCAAAGACAACACCAGCACTAATGTCTTCCAACTTCTACTAGGCACTTAAATAGAGAGGAGTTACTATTACTCCAATAGTACTAACAACTCTGTATGGCAGCCAGGCAGCATGACACAGATTCAAGCCAGGGAGGGAGGTCAAGTATAAATACAGAAGCTGGGCATCGTTTCCCAGAGTATCTGACAGGATTAGGTGAGAAGAGAAATAAAGGAGGAATATCTCTCTCTGACCTTTTGAAAATGATGAACTGCAGAGAGGTCTATAGTGCATAAACCTCCAACTGTCTGCAGCTGACATGCTAATGATTCCATCAATAATTGATACTCTGAGATTTCATTGTCATCACTGTCAGCGTCGGGCCTCATCAATACTTTAGCACATCTTCAGCCAAATTGGAGGCTTCCACTGTAATCGCTGCCAAGTGTTGGAGCAGGAGACACTGCGTACGAGTTGGCTTAAGAAACTGGTCAGGATTAACACGTCACAAAGTGCAGACAGCAGGATCAGGCTTCCTGGCCTCCAATTCTTTACCAAACTGGATCAAAATGAAGGTTGTGGATCACAGCAATAATGTTGGTCAATCACAGAGCGAGTTCTATGTTCTGTTTGGATCATGAATAAAGGATGAATGGGTGTGATAGTCATTTGGGGTGGGGCAGTGTGCATAGAAATCACAAAGACTTATAAAGGAGTCAGGAGATATCAGGAGATGAGGCGAAAGGCAGGGTACACACTGAACATCTCACAAGTCCATCACAGTGCAAACACAGCGAGACAGACACCACACACCTAAATCCACACCTACAGTCAAACTGCATTCATCGGATCGACTCAAATGCGGGTATTTGAGTTTTTTTTTTGCAGAGTACCGCAGAAAAGAAGGCAAGAACATGCAGAAAAAATATCCCAAAGCACAAACTCAAACCGTAGATTTTCTGCCGGTATGACAAGAGTGGTCTTCTCATGTTATCTTTCATTTATCGACCCTTCTCTAAAAACAGTTACAAAAAACATTAAAGTGGCCTGTTTAATTTAGATCTGAAGCATCTTATATATCAGTTCAGTGTTACCTTATATTTCCCTTAAATGCAGTCTCATCTACACTCTTATCACTAACATCTCTGATAAATAACATTCTGACTTGTTCTTCTGTCATTAGTACTTAACCTGTTGACATGGTGAGTCTGAGTTTGGTTCTGCAGAAAAAAAATAGGAGTTTTTCCTTTCCACCATCACTTATGCTTGCGCTGGTAACGTAAGAGCCTTGAGATAATTCTATTGTATTTGGCGAGATAAAATTGAATTTGAACGGAGATCAATAAAGTTAGAAACATAGACATCATTTATGTTTTAACAGTACCCTACTGTTACTGGTTGCACTGCTCTGTCGGCCAGCATCAATAACATCACAGCAAACAGACACAAATATAGACAAAGAACGGAAGGCTTCTTGTAATTCTGCATGCATATGTATCATTGAACATGTGTAAGCCTTCAGTCAAACCAAACATTTATTACTGACTAAGTTGAGTTTTCATTTCCATGGACGTGCGAAAAAAAAGTAGTTCAGTTTCATAAGGTTTTATCTTAACACCCAATATTTTAACACTTATAAAATTACATTTTGCATTTCAGATGCTTTTTCTGTGTTTACACCAAAGTTTATTAAAAAAAAAAAAAAAAAAGTGACTGCTACTTGATCTCTTAAGGAAAATACCGTTTGAACATAAATCATCCACTACAACAAAGACATTTGCCAGCTTTTTAATCAAACACCAAATTAGAGGATTGGCTCATGCATTAGCCTCACACGCAAGAAAAGATTCTCATAGTCTGATAGTGATTAGGGGGTCTGTCGGGTGCCAGGAGCCCACGTTCCCATGGTTACTAATTGGTCAGATTAAGGAACAGTTGTGATGTCATGTTGTTAACTCCAAACCTGCAATTGGTGTATTATTACCGTGCAATTATAGCAGTTGGCTGGAGCGCGCATATGCACTCACCAGACCTTTGTATGTGGTTTTGAAGATCAGCCAATGAATGGAGAGAGCTTCATCATTTTTAATTAACTCCCAACCGTGTGGCCTGCGGCGGCTCGGCGAAGTACAAAAATGCATGTATGCGTCTTTTGCACGCACTCATCGGCTTTGCTCTCTGTTGTGTTTGTGGTGTGTTTACATAGATGACCTCAACCATTTAGACTTACTGATCCCCCCCCCCCCCCCCCCACCCAACACACACACACA
>OMNM01014103.1:6977-17306 GCA_900302745.1 Parablennius parvicornis | reverse complement strand
ATTGCATCTGCTTCTTTCTCACCTCCACCTCCTCGCCTTCTCCGATGTCTTTCTTGGCATCGGCAGGCGGCGGCATCCTAACATCGCCGAAGGGCACCTGGCGTTCTGGCTGCCAACTTCAAAATGAAGAGTAGTTATTGCATTCCTAATAGTAACTTATTCTACTCTAAGAAAGCAGAAGCAACAACTCACTTGTTCTCAAAGGCAATGGTGAGAGAGTCATCGTGGATATCTTTGACAAAGCCCTGCAAGACCAACAGAAACAAAGTGAGGGGAGTGAACAAAACATGCATCCCAGTTAAGGACATTAAATCAGAGTCCAGATGTGACGCTTTCCAGTGAAAGGGTTCCTGTTCACTGTCTTTTACTGTCTTTGTTGCACATGCGAGTCCACATGTGCAACAAGGTACACATTCGTGCCAATGATTTTATACTATTGTACAAATTTCCACCGGGAAAAACATGCCGAGATAAGCAGCAGTGTGCCAACAGAGGCTGCAAGAAGACGGTTGGAAGGGGAATGCAGAGTAGAGGGACAGATTTTCATTTAAAAAAAAAAAAAAAAAAAAAAAAAAAAAAAAAATCGCAAAATATTTTTATCAAAGTGAAAAAGAAATAAAGAAAGTGGAGGCAAGTACGTCAACTTTGAACTCAACATCCAGTCGCCCAGTGTGACGCATATAAATAAGCCTTTGACATAACTTGAGGTTCATAACTTCACTCAAATAGATGTATGTAACCATCTTACTTAAATGCATCATGCATCTGGGTTCATATGGTCACTTTTCTCTAAAGTCCCACTGAACGCTTTCCCATTTCCCATCTGGGAGACCATCCAAGTAGCCTCGCTGCTCCTCCACATTAGAGCCACGTTTAAGTGGCTCACGTGAGAAATGATATCCCTCGTTTGGTCTGAAAACCCACAATTAAGTCACCGGTTATGAACTACGCAGGTACATGTTGGGCGAACAACGTGGAAACGGCCGGTCGCAGCTGCATGACCATCTGAGCAAAGCCTTGAGCCTCCTTCCTCTGTGACACAGCCAACAAAAGTTTCTCATTCTGAACATCATATAATAGGAAGGCCGCGATTTTGTAGGTAGACAACTACCGTTGGCAGAGACCATTGAAAAGCGTGACAAACTCCAGCAAGACAGCAAGAAGGCTAAAAGAATAACAGAGCACATAGAACACCTCATTGTTCTTGACATTAATTTGTATTTACATGACTTCAGACATAAGACTTTAACACAATTTCAAGACCATATCAACTACCACAGAGGGCAATATTGTCCCTTTAAAAACCTGCCAAATTGTTTAAAAATCTAAATATATTTTATAGACACGTTAGGATACTGTTTACAAAATAAGTATTTAAGATGTATTGTTACAGGGTCTTTTAATTTATGTTTTATTTATTTAATTCAATGTCCAAGCTGGCGGCACAGAGGAACAGTGAAGCACTCTCACCTCACGGCGAGAGGGGCTCGGTTCAAATCCATCTGGGGCCTTTCTGTGTGGAGCTTGCATGTTCTGTGCGTGCGTGGGTGTCCTCCAATTTCCTCCCACAGTCCCAAAAACATGCACCGTGGTGGCTCAATAAGAAAGACCCTCGGCCCCCACCTGCTGCCCCATGAGCCCTGTGTGACTGCTACCGACGGGTCATTCGGGATCAGTTCAGGGGATCAGTACAGTTGTTAGAATAAAAATAAAGTTAACCCATTGGTTAATAATAAGTGTTCTCGCCAGCGCTGAAAGGCTCTGGCGAGAACACCGCTAAGCTGTCACTTGTGAAGTTGACACTGTAATTAGGGCGGTTGCCCTGTCTTTCAGTTCAGCGTAACAGTGGTTATGCACGCGTGTGTACAGTGTTAACGACTGATTCACCTGCACAATAATCATAATTCAGTGTTTCCTCTGCATTTATTTAGGAGTGGCGGGCTGCTATTCATTGAGCATTTTGGCCAAATATGGTTACATATTTCATTTTTAAGGACATGACGCCCTGCAGTGTTGTCAAACACCAGCTTTGGTGAGCTACAGTATACTTTGGAGCCAAAATATGCAATCCCATCTCCCAACAGTTCAGTAAAACTTGCAAACAGAGGTTGTACTGTCAAGATAAAGATGTTTGGATTTTTTTTAACGTAAATTATTGATGGCCACAGAAAAATGAATGGACGTCACGTATAACAGAGGCTTATGTAACTGACCTGTCAATATATTGGCTCCAACAGACAAATATTGAATTCGATTCTGCAGACACGAATTTTGAACAATGCACACACAGGAGTAAATATCTGAATGGTTTTTGACTATGGAATATGAATATGCACAAAGAGAACATAAGTAATATTTGCTCCTATTTGTTCTGACTGAAATGTTCTTTGATGTGCTTATAAAATCTGATGTAATGCAGAATTACAGTGGTTTCAGTTGTTACCATGGTCATCAATGAGTTCTTTGTTAGTGAGACCAAATAAATATGATTGAAAGCACATTGGTACAATGGGAGATGAAGACTTTAACGAGAAATTAAGCACGACAATTTTCCATCATTAAAAATTTATCTTTTTGTTTAAAAATTTGTGTTTCAGTGTCTGGGAGATCTCAGACATAAAACATGCAAATTATGTTTTTGTTGGTTATTGTGAGTTGATATAAATGTGATGGATATTGCTAAGGGAGCATTATGATACAAGACATAACACCTCCTAGCTGAATTGAAATCAGATTGTAGCAGAATTTGCTGTATCAGCAAATATCGCATCGTTGTACAGAGGATCGATATATCGTATTGTGATGAAACTGGTGATTTACGCGCCGAGATTCAACACTGCTGAATTTACCTGATAAGTGTCAAAATTCTTCCAGTACTCAGCAGTAACATGGAGCAAACCTTGGGTCTCCTGAAGCTGCAGTAAAAATAACAGTGGTCACTTTAAGTAAGCAAGTAAGTAAACTTTATTTGTATAGTACTTTTCTTAGATATGGATCAGAAGGTGCTTGCACCCCATTTTTGTGGGGGCAAGTATGTAAGTGCTTTAAAAAAGTGGTATTGGTACATTGTTTGGTATATGATTTAATCAACTGTTCAGACGTAAATGTTAACATTGAAATATTTTCTCTTATGATGTACCCTGCTCTTTTGATGCCTATTTAGTATTTACTGTTGTAAATACACTTGTTGTCTGTGTGTTCAGACCAAAGTCACATTAAGGATGTTTGTCATTTTCAAAATTAAAAAGACAGTTGATATTTATCTGACTGCCTGTATTCATGAATGGCAAACGTTCATGAGTAACTTGAAAGAAAATTGACACATAGTTACACCTCTTCGAATCGGAGACCATATTACCATAATCAAATTGTGAGATTAAGGACAGCCCTAAAAAATAGACAATAAAAGTGTCATAAATGAAACCAACAGAATTTATCAAAAGGATTGCAAAATGACCACATAAACACAAGATGAGGAGTGTTCACATGGTGACATTTGTGTCTTTTCAGGTGGTGGGGGTAGTTTTCATGTCTCTGGCAGATGGTCTCCAAATTTGCCTATGGATGTAATCAGGGCAGAAAAGCACCAGTAACTTGAGAACCCAGGAAGCAAATGAAAAGAGAAATGCAGCAAGAACAAAATGTGTGAAAAAATTATGAATGTATGGGTGTCTACACGAAGGAAAGAGAAATAGTAGAAATAGATGAATTGATAAACACAGGAAGCATTGGAGGGAAAACACAGTGTGGTGTTACTTTGGGAAGCAGGTCTAGAAATAGCTTGTATGTCTGTGGTATCAGTGACTCTGTGACATGCCAGCTGGTAGGGATTGACAAGGAACAGCTGGCGCACACACACACTGAGGAAGAGAGAAATAGCTTGAGCATGATGAAGTATCAAATAATAGACAAGCGACAGTCAGACGTTGATCGGGCAATGCTCGAAATCACTACGAGTCAGCTGTAGTGGCTCCAAAACAACACACACTGCAGCAAATAACCGAATCATATCTGAGCCCTGATCGCCCTCAGACAACTTAAATCACCTGACAAAACAGACGCAATCCGCTGCACATGAAACTTTCTTGAACACATCTTTTGACGTCAACAGTTAGCACCCGGCTAACTTGTAGCTCCGAGGAAGCTACAGCCGAGGTGTAGCAGCGTCGGTCGCGGCTTTAGAGGCTCATACATCCAAGCAAGCCCGACACCAGGCCGTGTTTCTTTCGCTGTGCGTTGGAAGAAAGGTCGTCCAAACATCGACAGGGTGGAGAAGACTTGGACGCGACGCTAGCTTAGCCTGCTAACAGCGGCTAGGAATGCTAGTGCAGGCGGCGGAGACAAACACTAAAGTGCGCTCAGAGCGAGTCGGGGCATGTTTACATCGACTCAAAGACTTCGCAAAGCCCACGGTATCTCGATAAAAACTCCCGTGTGCGGTGAGATATCGATAAGCCGGGTATTTACCTTGTAATAAGCTCCGTTGGAGCCACGGACCTCCACCGCCAGTTCTTCCATATTGGACACGCAAAGGATGTTGGGACGACAGGTGGTCCCTGTAGCATCAGGCTCAACTTTGTAGAGGTGGACGCGCACCTATGGAGGGCTGACAATATATATCTCTCACTGAGCAATTTTAAATATATTTATCTGTCACTGAGGCAACTTTAAATGTTTATATCTGTTAAAGAGGCAACTTTAAATATATATAGATATGTCACTGAGCATTTTTAAAGCTATTTCTCGCATTGACGCAATTTTAAGGATATATCTCCCACCAATGCAACTTTAAATGTTTTAAATTAATTAATTTCAAACGTGAGATATTTTAACGTGTGCAATCCTGCATACTCCACCTACCCACATACCTATAAATATACATGTAAATCCATTCATAAACTTCATAACATAAACAGTCATAACATAATTATTTAATGTTACATTTGATTAAAAAAAAAAAACAGATGATCTATATTCAGTTATACACACATATAAATACATACATCTTATGTTCAATTGCCATATCTTAAAAGGGGTAGGAAGAAGTAAAACCTAAGATGATTGCACAACCAGATACAAATTCATTCAAACAGTGCACCCCTATCCACTGTACCTGTTCACTTCCAAACTCATACATAAAACATACAAACATACACCCATGTACCATCCTGTTGACAGTGTAAGAGACACCATATAGATTAATCACTGAGCTTCATCCCTGTGTTTGTTTAAAGATATATCCCTCACTGAGCAAATTTAAAGATGCATCCCTCACTCATATATCCCTTTTCTACCACAGTAGTAAAACAATATGAGATTAATTGGTGACTATTAAAGGCCTGTAGGCATGAATGTGGGTGCGGGTGTGTCTATGTGTCTCTCTGTGTTTGTCCTGTGATGGACTGGTGGCCACTTCACAGTGATACATATGTGAAAACATATTTTTCAAGGCAGTCACTTTCTGACTGGATACACACAGAGAGTAGTTTCTACATCTTAAAAATTAAGTTTCACAGTTTTCCTCCCCCCAAAAATAGAAGCACTATAAACACTATTTAACAACCTTTGTCTGTAGTTTTGAAATGAGAAACTTATAATTCGTCATACATGAAGATATTTGTTGAAAAAAAGAGAGAGGTTAGAGACTACATCATCTTTGTGAAGAATTCTAGTTGCTCTGCTCTTTTTCTACAGGTATAGATTTGGTCGGGTGAAGCTCTTTTGAATCCGTCTATTACCATTGTACATGCAAGTCTTTTCAAAGTCATACCGAGGGATGACATTTGTCTCCCAGAGCTTAATCTTCCAGAAACAGGAATGGAAAGAACTGATGAGCATAAAAACTGAGACGACAGTTAAAATGTTTTACATATAGTCAAATGATCATCAAAAAAAAACGTAAAGGATATGATAGATTTAATGATAGCACAACATTAGCCAGGCTGCTCACTGCTCTACTAGCCGGTCTGAAGATAATTAAGATGTTTTTGTGTCTAAGACAGGTACCAGAATATAATAAATCACAGTTAAGTCAAGCAAGAATTGTTGATACAACTGAAGGAAAATGCAAGAACAAAACAAAACTTATAAAATGAGTATTTGCAAATGTTATTATCATTCTTTATTGTGGGAAAAAATTAACTATATCTTGCTGTTACTTTTTTTGTTTGTTTAAAATGTTCTCTAAAATGCTTTTCTATACTCGTTTCATACAACCTATGGTGATAGGGGGTAGTACAGATGCCAGTATGGCATAAAACGAAGGGACACGTTGGAGAAGCAGCAAGTCCATTGAGTCAAATACTATCACAGCTACTGATATTTCATAGTCACTAATTACAAAAGGGCATTTATATTTTTAGAGCATACATCAGCGCTAAAACAATTCAAAGTACTTTGAATTGTACTTGTACTTGTACTTGTACTTAGTGAATACAGCTAAACTAAAAACCTGAAAAGCTTCTTCAAAAAAATACTTTAGAACTGTGAGCCAGAATTGAAGATACGGTCTACCATAAAACTAATGGTTATTTACTGCAGGTGTCTGGGCATTTGTTTTAATGATTTTGTTCATAAAAACTCAAATCAGCTTATATTTTAGCTGAGATGAGAAATCTGGATGATTTTCAACACCGCCATGTCAGATAAAACCTTTTTTTTTTTTTTTTTTAACTTCTGTCTGCCTATTTCTGTGCACAGCAATAACCAGACAGGGCAACATCTATCAGTTAACCTTGGAAATGTCAAGGCTCTTTGTTGAATAAGCCCCTGTTGTGTGTGGGTACTGTTATATGTTGGCTCAGTTAATAAATATCAAGAACTTGAAAAAAGTTCTTTCTTCTTGTGGTTTATCCACAAAAATTAAAACCTCCAACAATAACTACATGATGGAAGTGAACAAGTATGAAAGGCAATAGTTCAGTAAAATTAATATGGAACTTTGTGGAGTGTAGCAGTGGCCTGTGGATTTTCAGGAACAAAGCTTTATGATATGAATTCAAAACAAGAAAAACATTTACAAAACTAATCACATGTCATAAAGCTTGCATTATAGGACATTATTCAACAGAATTGCAACTTCAGTTGCTGTTTTATTTGTTCTTATCACAGATAAACCTGAAAGAGTTTACTCAGTACCAACCGCTGCATTATTGTTTCAGTTAAGAACATACAATCAAACTTGTGCTATGGTTAAATAAGCCTATTGCTATAACATATTGAAGGCATCAATGTAACGTTTATTGTTATTTAAGCAACAATTTCAGAAAACTAAAGTCAGTACAATATTTTCCTCCTTTTTTATGTTTTTACACCTTTTTCTATTATCTGCTATAAGTGAAATTGAAGGATTACATTGGGACTCTGGGAACAGTTGTGTTTTTAATTATCATTAAAGCCTGGATCTGACATATCCTTGACTGTACTTACAGCATTTTGATGTGGTAGTTTTGACGGTGGGATGTACTGCATACCTCTCTTGTGCCTGCTGCCTCTCATAACCAGGGCTGACCTGGAGTGGGAGATTGTAAGGTTTTCCTCCAAGGACCTCCACTGGAACAATTTGTGTTGCCCTCGTCCGGTATTGATATCACTTATCCAGGGCAACAGGAGCGGATAATGAGGGAAGTGATAAACTCGACAGTCCTGCCTTCCTTGAACAAGATCTACCTTGAAAAGATGCCTGCAGTGCAGAAAAAGCCTAGAAATATCAATTCAACTAAATTAACAATGCAAAAATGTCTTTCAAAAGTGGAAGGTAGGCAGAGTGCACAGAGAAAATCGACTCCTGCTTGGGGAGAACAGGCAAACTCCAAACCTAAAACCCTCCTTGATTCTCCAACATGTGAGGCAGGAATGGTAACCAGCACAATGATTTACAGCCAAAGATTCACATTTAAACCCTTTGTCAATGACTCGGTGAAAGGCGAGGAACACAACCAGAACGCATTTCATATTTCTTCTTGTTTTTTCAGAACTAACATATATGATTAAATAGGAGAGTTAATCAATGAGACACGGATTGACTGTGTATGAGTTCTTGAATAAATCAAATTATGACAATACACTTCACATTATTATACATATGCAGTTATGTTACCTTGACCTTTGCATAAAACTTCTTTTTCTCTGCCAGTGCAACAGAGCATCTGACTGATAGATTTGATGTGAAAAAGCTGAAAAAAAAAGAAGAGATCATGCATAATTTGGAGTGCACACATAAAATCAATAAAAGATTTATTAGCATATTTTGAACATGTCCACTACTTTTTTGCTGATAACACATCATGTCACACGATGAATACAACTGTGTAAAAGATTACACCTGTGTTCTCTATTTGAAAGCATTGAGTGAGATTCATCTCAAATGCATTTTTGAAAGATATAATGCAAATTTCCTTCAGTGGAGTTTTGTAATACGTTTTTGATACTGAACAAACATTTGAAATACAATTATTGAAATGCAGTTTAAAGGGTTAAAACTGATCATAACTGGCTATTCAACATAATTGTAAATTATTTTCCTGTTTCATTATATGATATTCACGGTATGTGACAATAAATGTGAAATTATATGAAATTACCCACTTATGATGATGGCTAGCTTACAGGATAAATTCCTGAATTTGATAGATTTTTTTTTTCAATCCCATCTTGCAAGTATTTCAGTGACCACCCTATAAGAGTTAGTATCACCATAACGGGCTCATTTCACATGATTTAAATTTTATGGCCAAACACTTTAAAAAGAAAACAATCCAATGTTGTTTCAAAGCTGTAAGATACAAAACAGCCATGTGCATTTTCAAATATCACATAATATCACATGCATGGGAGCTTAACATATTGAAAATGCCTTCACATCCACATTTTCCCTCCAGTGAATGGCTTTTGTGTGTAACCTAACTTAATACTGCAATAACCAAATAACACAGCTCATATATATTATCTGAGTCTGGCTTTGCAACAATTTATTTAGCTTGTTTGTTGTTTGTGCTCACAAGCATGTAGGTTTATATTTGGCAGAATAACACACATTAGCTTGTGCACTGAGTTTGGAAAGCAGACACATAGAGACAGGCCTCCTCCATCTTTAGAAACAACCACTGTGACACCTAGTGGCCAGAAGTTTTCCTCTGGGGACTGAGTCATACACAGCAGGCATATTGCTCTGATGGCTCCACCATGAGACTGAATACAAGCACAGACACATGTTACACATCAGCACAGTGTTTTCATATAAACCCCTGCCTGAAAAAAGAAAAAAAAAGACTAATGGTACACTACTGGTAGACATAATTTTTTTTTAATTTATTATTCTACATTATTTGAAGATTTCATGTTGCACAGAATCAACAACGGAAAGAGTTTTCGTTAGGTCACACAAACACAATCAGTTCTGATGAAAATGAGAATATTCTGACAAGTTGAGGTATGGAAAGGTTTCTAAACAAACAGAAAAATATGCATGCGTCACATTTTCTTCATCACACATGACCCTTTCTTAATTTTTATGAGTTCAAGGAAACAGAAGCTGCTAAAACAGTTAAACCTCTAAACAGCACCAATTGTCCTACGAATGATACTTGAACTTTGACCCAACATAATTTGATAAACACAATAATAAATATGAGTGAGTTGATACATTGACACTGAGACAAATTCTGTGGTGAGCCCTGAAAGAAGCCTAAAGACAAAGAAGTAAATGAACTGTAGGTAACTGATGCTCTTTCTCAAAAGTCAATATTGCATTTTACCACAAAATGCAACATGAATATGACTTGAACGGATTGTCAATTAATTCAAAAAACGTAAAGTGAAATTATTTCTTAACATTGTATAGGAGAGCTTAATGGTGTAGATTTAGATGACTCTTATTTTTTTCCCCCAGTTTTTTTTTTATTGAAGCAGATTTAATTATATCTTACACTTGTATAAGGGTGAAATGAAAAACTGAACTTGTATAGTGCTTAGTTTTAAATCTACAGATGTACTAAGCATAAAAACAGGTGTACAAACTGCATGAATAGGAGTAGTTACGCGGCCCAAAAAATTGAAAGAAAATAAAACAAGTCATCCTTTTGCTGCACTGAGATGTCTTTTGATATGTTTTGACACTGTGATGAGGCAGAGATGAAGACGGCGTGTTCTGCCGTGTTTGCACTGTGTGTGATTCAGTGTATGTATGCATGTGTGCTTGTGTGTGTGTGTGTGTGTGTGTGTGTGTGTGTGTGTGTGTGTGTGTGTGTGCGTGCCTGTGTGTGTGTGTGTGAGCGTATGTGTGTGTGTGTGGGTGTGTGTGTGTGTGTGTGTGTGCGTGTGCAGATCTGT
>OMNM01014097.1:3133-15300 GCA_900302745.1 Parablennius parvicornis | reverse complement strand
TATAAAAATACAGTTTAAAAAAAAAAAAAAAAAAAAAGTGTTTAAGCTTCACCCACATTCTCTAATCTGACCTGATGACATTGATCATAATAAATGTGTTTGTTATGAACTCGGCGAGTCTTAATAGTTCCAAAAGTGGCGTCACTCACCGAGAGGCATAATGGAGAGGTACTTCCCCCTGAATTTGCTGGCAACTGTGATTTCCTGCCTCAGGGTCCATCCGCGGTCGGAGATGGCATGATGAGCTGCAGCGGGCGGATGGTGACTCACCTGGTGAAATAAAACAATCAACTCTCTTATTCAACTCTACTATTGTTTCACTCCCTCTTACAAGATGACTTGTCGGCGCCAAGTTTATTTGCATATTGCCACTCAGACAATCAAACTTCAATCTTGAATCCGGTTACCGCATCGGCGTGCTGCACATTGGCGTGGTGGTCAGCGAGTCCACGCTGGGCTTGTTGGGATTTCCCGTTCGGAATTTACGTGGTTTTTTTTTTTTTCCCCTCACAGTTCAAAAACACGCTTTAGGTTTGAATAAGTGTTAAACATGGGATGAATCCGTCCCTCCGTCTGTCACCTAAAATCAACTGGAACAGCAGAACGTCTCCACTGAGTCTGGTTCTAAAGGTTTCTACCTATTAAAGGGAGTTTCTCTTTTCCAGGGTCTCCTATACTGCTCATGGTGAATCATGAATTTTCAAAGTGTTTTAAAATGACTGTTTTATTTGCTGCTTTAGAAAAAAAATTAAACTGAACTCATCTTACAGTCCATCTCAATGAAATACTTTTGTATACTCCATAGCCTATTTCTAGATTATATTAATGTTGGCTATTGTGATAGAATAAATGTATCTGTATTTTATTGTCATATTTTGACAACCATTATGATTATACATTATATATATTCACTATTTTATATATATGATTTTTTTAAATAGATGTAATTTATAACTTTATATCAGATATTTAGTCATAAAATAATAGTTTTACCATGTTTGAATGAATTGATAATTAAATAACTGGAAGTAAAAAAAAAAAAAATCATTATATACTTTTTATTTAATAAGTTATACTTCTATCCACAACTTTTCAGACATGCAATACAATTATATCCTGTTATATAATCACCGTTTGTTGCGCCTGCTTTACAAAATACAACAATCATTGAATGCAACATGTATTAGTGCTGCAGCATTAACTCTTGTAAACAATCGAGGTTACACTCTATTAAAAGTGGAATTCAGTCGACTCTTGTTTTGTGCGGTAAAGGCTCGTAACTCCAGTTCCCCACAAGCATTGGACGAGAAGGAAGCCGAGTTCTCCTCGGGTGCTGAGTCAGTGGGATTATTCAGGTCATCCTTGCTGATGTGCATTTATCGTTGGGTTTCGCTTCCTCATTAAAACTGGCACCGTCTTGTTTTTTTGTTGAGCTTTTTTGTTTTTTCTTTCTCCGGCCTCTCACCTGCTCACAGAGCGACCGGTAGCCGCTCTCTCTCCGGCGATCCAGCTCGTACGTTTCTCCCAGCAGGGGGTTGAAGGGCTTGCCCGTGCGGTGGACGGTGGTGGAGTAGGACGAGACGGAGAAGGCGGCCACGTAGCACATCTGCTCCAGCGAGCTGTGACACTTGGCCGCCTTGTCCAGCAGCTCGTGGTACTCCAGGTCCTCGGACAGCCGCTGCAGCATCGAGATGGGCTCGTTGAAGTTCACCTGCAAAGCGGACACAAACGTTTTCACACAAAGAGAAATAGTTGAGTAGATTCTCGTCTGTTTTTGTGTTATCTAAGGATGCTAACGTTCGTTACGTATGTGACAGCGACAGTTCAGTGAGTTTTTGGCTCGATATTTCTACCTCATTAAATTATGTTCCGACTTAATGTGAGACTATCGTTATAAAAAACACTTTCATATTCTATTTTATGAACAAATCAAACAAATGACTAAGATACCATCCACATGAAAGGACGAGCACACACACAATACATTGGGCGGTTCCTCTTCATTGAAATACATACCAACCCCGTTCACAGAACAATCGAATGTTTTGTTTAGGAACGCAATGGAAGGGCATGTTTGTTGATTGATATGACACCTGTGATGTGGTTAACATGTGAGCTGCCACAACAAACAAAGACATGCAGCGAGCAGAGAAGGAGGATGAAACTCCCTCGGGGCCTCTGCAGTCGGTGTCGACACAATGAATTAAAAAAAAAAAACTATATAACAGATCGAAGGATGCCGCTGCGCTCACAGGCATGGGGATCTTCGAGAGCTCTTTGCCGATGCAGTTCTTCATGATGCTCCAGAGGTTGAGAGAGTAGTTGGGTTTGTCGGGGATGCGCGTCCGCCTCTTCTTCAGGGGCACCAGCTCCTGTGAGGGCGACTCCTGGTTCATGGCGAGAGGCTCCTCGTTAAGCTGCAACACACACACACACACACACACACACACACGGAAACACTTCTGCTTAGTCAGTGTGAAGATGTGACTGATAGTGATTGTAAATTAACATAAAAAGCCTAAAATTCAGATTTCGTGAAAGCATTTTAGTCAGAATCGGACGTACCGACTGATCATCGGGACACATTTCACTGTTGAAACCACTGACGTTACTGCTCGAGCGTCTGGAAGAGAGAACACAAACACAACCTGCTGAGTGTCTTCCAGGTTCCTTCATACAGATCAATACAAATGATTCAGAGACGAGCCTGTAAGAACAAAGTACAAAAAGTAAAGCAACAAACTTTTTTCTTTTTTTTTCTACTTTTGATCTGCATGAGTCTTGGGCCTCATTTCCACACACAGCAAACCGCACACACATGCATGCAGAGAGCAATACGCTCTAAAGAACAACAATGGCGAGGACGCTAACACTCACAAGGAGAGACATATGAGTGTCTTGTTTTTTCTACTCCACATGTTTAGAATACCAAAATCTTATCTACAATCAGATTATCAAAGAAAAATAACAACTGAAAACCAGTTAGGAGCATGAGACGATTTTCGTTGTGACCTGAAGGTTGTTTTGACCCTGAAGAGTCAATCTGGCTGATAAAAAAATGTACTTGTGTTCTATGTTTACTGTAAATATCTTCCCAGAGGAAAACAGAAAAGAAAAGAAAGATCTACAATACAATTAGATTTGTGCATTTTAATCATATCAATGTTTGTATTCATGGTGTGTAAGTGGCTCTTTAAGCTACTGACTTGTGGAACTGTGGATCTGCCGGTACAGTGATGAACTCGGGGGCTTCCTCCATGGCATCAAAGAACTCGTTGTCATCGTCTTCATCGCTGGCCTCGCCTTTTCCCGGACCGGCAGCACCTTCACAAAACAAACCAGCTCATCGTTTCATCATCCTGAGGAGCAGGATCTGCCCATTCATCTATGTTCCAGGGTTTTAATCTGGTCAAATTGTCATCAGCGGCTCAAAAGGTCATTAAAATGCTCAATCAACATGGAAAACACCAAGAAACCAGTGGATTGTGTTGAGAACCACTGAACATTTGTTTAAGATTCGAGAGACTTTCTGTTCTGTTGTTTCAGTGACGTCACAAACATGATAAACATCATGACTCGCGGAGGAGACGGCGCGTGGAAGGAACGCAGCTCATCTGATTTGAACATGTCAGACATTGATTCCAAAGACATCTATGAAAATGGACGGAAAGCATTTTAAGTATTCTGAGGACAAAGTCCTCACATTCATTCGTAGGCGCACAGGCTTGGGGCCACGACTCACTCTTATTGTCTGGACTGGCGTTGGCCTGCGCCGCCCCCCTGAATGCTCGCTCCAGGTGGTTGTGCTGCTTAGCCAGTTGCTCTAAAGTCTCCTCCAGTCTCACTCTCTGGTCCCGTTCTGCCTGCAGGGCCTTCTGCCATCGCTTGCTGTGAGCCTGAGCCAACGCCAGGAAGTCTCTGCACGCCTGCAGGGCCAGACATAAAAAAAATCATCAAAAACCGCAGGTCCTTCCGGTGTGAGTGACAGTGACAGGACTAAGCGGAGTATCGTTTAACGACGCCTGCTCTGAGAGGACACTCACATTAATCATGGCGTTTGAGGTGATGCGAAACAACGTGGCCCTTTCCGTCACCTGGCGGATCTTATCCCCGGCCTCGCCAGTCAGACGTAAACCGTCCAACTCCGATAGAGACCTGAAATAGATACATTACTGAACAACATGCTAGAAACAATGATGGAAACAAACAACCATCAGCTGAAGAAAAGTGTCTCAAAGGTTGTTCTTACTCAGCTACACAGGAGGAGGGATGAGGATCATTTTAAACTGATGGTGATCGATGCAGCTGAGACTTCTGACACATGTCAAGATACTAAAATATATGGTCAGTGGGAGTGTCTGAAAACAGTCAGAGGAGATCGTACCGTGATCCTCAAAGAGTGGAAAACATTCATGTGGTGTAACGGGTTCTCTTTATGGAGAACAACAACTGTGGTCGGGCTGAACTCAGAATAAACTGAGATATCTGCCGCCTCTAGTCTGAGGAAAAACCACCCAGACTGCCCAAGTCAGATACAAAACGTCCATCAAATGCTTGTTTTTTATTTAATATGCAAAGTAAAGTCCAGTGAGAATGAAACGAGCCTCTGTCGCCCAGAAAGAACTAAACTTCCCCCCCCGTTCATTTTCCTGAAGCACCAAACTGAAAGAAATCAGCAGGAAAAACAAGGTGTCCTCATAAATAATCGGAAGTGTGACCACGCCTATTTCTTCACACATGTTCAACCTGCGTCAGCTGTGTGTTTTTAACAATATTTGGTCGTTAAGCCTTGTTATCCAAACATGAGCCTTGGAGTCGCACCAACAAAAATGTATAAAATTTACATTGTTCTCTGTGACAGCTGCTGCATTTACTTTTAGATTTATTTTCTCAAAAAACAAAGAACACACCACACCTGTAGCAGGAATGTGAAAAGTAATTTTCTTTCTTTGAAGTGTTGGTATGTGACACCGATGCGTTTTAGATCAAACGATGAGGCGTGAATTTATGCGGCTGAAGTCTGACCTCTGGAGTGCAGAGCCGTGCTTGGAGATCAGGTCGTTGCATGTGCTGAGGTCCTCCACTTTGCTGCCCAGCGTCCTGAGAGCAGACTGGACTTCGGAATTTTGTGAAGCGCCGCCTTGTCCGGGCGGCACGGGCGGGGAGGACGGGGAGAAGTCGTCACCCGAGTCGTCTAGCGACAATTCCGAGTCACCAAAACACAACGAAAGATCACTTTAGAGTTGATTTCATTGACAGTGGAGAAATCACAACTACATATTCACGTGGAAGCAGCCTACAAGGCAAACTTTTTTTTTTTTTTTTTTACCTGACTCAGCCTGCATGCGGGCCGCTTTGGCTTTGGCCAGCTCCAGGGCAGTGATCCAGCGCTGGCGCTCCACCTCGCAGCTGGCCTTCAGGTGATACGTCTGCGCCCCTCCGTTGGAGATGACAAAGTTGCAGGCGTCGTCCACGGTGATCGTCGCCGTGGCCAAGTTGATGGTGCCCCGACACGTGTGGCCCATCTCCGCCTGTGTCCTGCATTTCACAACAGACTGGTTTAACTTGATGGACAATATCAAGAGACAGACTGGAAAAGAATTCAGTACAAATGGATAACACACAACTTATGTGACCCCAGTGGAATTAAATGAATAAAACAAAAACATACCAGATAGTTTTGAATTTTTAGAATTGTATAGGAGCCAAAGGAACATTGTTTCTATATGTATGGAAATTAGAAAAATCTGGGAAGAGGTAAAAAAAAAAAAAAAGAAAAATTATTGATGATATTCTCTTCCAAACACATTTTTTTGGACGCCACACTTTTCTTACGGGGTCTAACACTCACAAAATCAATAAAAAAAGAGAGGACACTTATCAACCTCAGCCTGATAGGAGCACAAATTGCATTACATTGTTATGGAAATGAAATTATCGACCGATTATGAAGCAAAAGATAAGACAAACGTCCAGCTTATCATTAGGAATGATAACATACACAGTAAAGACTAAACAGCAGAATTTCGAGAGAATCTAAATGGCAGTTATTTACTGTTAAAGATTCAGATATAAATGAAGGAAGTGAATGTTTTTTTGTACTTCATTTCACAAATTTAAAGATTTTGTTTTGAAGGTATGGCAAATGACTCTGCAGTTCTGAGAGTATCCTTGTTATCAACCACTGTCAATTACTGATTGACACTCGTTATATCAAGGAGCAAGTTTGTTGTGTATTTGTTTATTTATGCATAAATCAGCATCTTAATAGTCAGACATAGTTGTAGAAAAGTTTAATTACAAATACTTTATGTAGTCACTTAATGATTTTTATTTTTAAATTACAAAAAAAACCCAATTTCCTTTGCTGTTATCTGTGTACCTGTAATATGACAGGAGGCCATTGCTCAAGACAAACCACCTCCGCTGATACCCCTTGATGTAATTTGTCCATTTGAACACCCATCCTTTATATGTGTCGCCAGCAGGGGTGGGAGTGGGGGTCTTGGGTTCCGACATCACACCCCCAAAGTTAAAGATACGGGTCTCAGGAACCTTAAAAGGGAGAAAAGGGATACACAGACCTTTAAAAATAAAACACGGGACTTGAAATTAAACGTAAACTGACGCAGCTAATGTAAGGATTATTAACTTCAAGGGGACATTAAAAACGATCTAAGAGAGAAAAAAAAATAGCACAAAGATTACAACATAAATATTATTAGATGTGAAAAAAAAGGCACAACCTGGTAGAAAAACTACAAAAATAGAAGCAAGCGAAGAGCAATGTGTCAGAGTGGAATTTATGGTTTTCTATTCACTTTTTTACACCTTGGTTTAGGTATTGCTACAAAAAACATAAAACAATAAAGCTAACATTTCTGCTGATGTGAAACGTATAAAACAGGTATAGAAAGCAGGAAAAACTGCACTTTTGAGGTTGTTCATGACAAGAGCTGTTGATCTTTGGATGCTTTGTAACAGGTCAAAGGTCAAATTTGGAGTAGATCAACTTCAGTTGGTAACAAATTTAATTGATAAAATTAATGTATGAAGCAGAAATCGGTCATTTAAAAAAGGAAAACAAACATCTGACTTCATATAACGTGAATATCAGAAAAAAACAACATTTTACATTATATGGTTTGACATTCTTAAGGAATTTTTCTCATCATGGAAAAGTAAAAAATAGAGGGGGTGACAGATGAGATTACTACAAATATAAGAGTTTGACAGCAGAAGTTAGCCAACATTAGCTGCTATTAAAATACAGTGAGAGTCTCCGTTAAAACAACTCACAGCTAAAGTCTCGAAACCTGACACGTTTACTGATTTCTGCACGTTAACGTCACAATAGAAGAAAAGACACGTCGTCGATTAGGTGTCGTTAGCTCGGCCGTAAGCCTCCAAACCCTGGGCAATGGCTGGATGTTTACCTTGACGTGTCCAAACTGCGAGATCAGAAGTCACGGCTAACTTTGACACCCATCCGCTGATAGCCGCGGCGGCTAACAGGCTAACTAGCCTTACACCCTGAAACCCCTGAGCCGAACGCGGTGACTGCAGCAGCACGGCGACAGCAAAACAACCGGCCGTGAACCAGTTTTAATACTGTCCCTTAATAAAACAGAGTATCATGTTCATTCGGTGATTTCTATCTAAAGCTAGCTGGCTACATCTAACTAGCCCAACGTTAGCTCGTTGGTTACACCCGGTGCAACAAATCAGAGTTCCGTGTAGAAACACCGAGCAGCCGATATTTTGATTTCCGTTTTGGATCCGCCGAGATAAAGCTATCTGAGCTATTTAGTTTAGAATAATACGCATTTTGCCTTCAATGTAATAACACTGTCTCTTAGCATTGAGTATATGTTGAATCAACCCAAATTTATTTATAAAACCACACAGAATGAACCACAACTGAGCAGAAAAATAGCCAAAAAAAACTTGAGAACATTTTTCTTTTATTGCTGATTTATTCCAGATATATAAACTCAAACATAAAAAAAAAAAAAAAAAAAAAAAAAAAAAAAAATCTAATCATATTAAATTGATGCTGTCAGGATGAGTTTGTAAAAAACATGCATCATGCTACATCTGTAGGAGCTTTTCTTTTGAAAATCTTATTGTATTTTGACCAAAACGGTCAGGTTTGTTTAAAATTGGCTTCACGTTGAGATTGTAGTCATTTTTGGTTGTATTGTGTGAAAATATAGACACTATCTTCGTGTATACTGTGCGCCACCCTCAACAAAGAAAAACTTTGAACTTTCATTTTAATTGTTATTGTGGGAATATTTTGCCTAATGTGCAGACCTGTATCATTGTAATTATTTCAATTGTGAGCATTAGATATGCAATGCAAAACAAGTATTTAGAATAACAGGAAAAGCAAAAAGTCGACTCCGGTGGGACTCGAACCCACAACCTTTGAATCGCTTCGCCTTACAGCCTAGAAGTCCAATGCGCTATCCATTGCGCCACGGAGCCACCTGTTGCATGAGTGCCACGTATGCAATCTTGAATTGGTAAGGTCAAATCTGTTGTGCCTTGAATCATCTATTATTGATTATGAAGACGCGTTTTAGACATTTCTGAGTCGACTGCTACAACTAATATCTCTAACTGGAAACAACCTAATGGAAAGTAACAGTCAAATTGCATCTCCTAAATGTAGCCACTAGATGGCGGCAAAGTATTGTTCAGCAAACTGTACAATTCGGCAATGGTTTCCGGGCATTTTGAGATTAAACAATCCACACAAATGAATTGACTCAAAACAATAGGTTTCCTGTAGTTAGCACATCTAAAGGGATGTACATCAATCATAAAACAGACTTCAAATAAAAATTTTAAAAAACAGAATACAATAAGATTAGCACTAAGTTTTCACTTTATAAAGCAGTAAATAAAACTAAAAATCGTGCAGTTGTAAAGCTAAAAAGAATAATATGGCTACATAAAATATAAGAGATCAAGCTATGAATCAAAGCTTTCACGATGATCTATTGGAGGACTCCAAAATTTCTAATTTGGGGATTATTTTCTTCTTGTACCTCAACAGAATAGAATAGAATAGAAATTCTATATCAATTACAGGGGGAAATTCCTGCAACTGATCATCACAGAAAAGAACACAGAATAAATGGAATAGAAGCTTCAATATTAATATTAAACATTAAATAAATAATATTACATAAGTAATAGTAACTGCGAATGTGTCAATTTCCACCAACTGACCTTCAGTACATTATTGAAAAGGATTGCACAAGTTAAAATGTCCAGTTATTGCACTCGCAAATATGTCACTTTTTTTAATATTAGACAAAGAACGCGTAAGCTCTAACTTTATTTATTGATTCATTTATTTATTTCCTTTATTTCGGAAGTGTTTTCAGACGACTTGTCCTGAGAAACGTCTTTCGCACATGCGCAGACTGGACTTATCCATGTTAACCACTTTGTTTTTGTCCGTGAATTTTTATGCGTTATTTGTACTGTGCGTTATTGCGCGACGTGTCCTCAGTGGTCGCAGGAGGAGCGCGCACATCCTTATCCGTCCGGGACCCTGCTGCCTGCTTGATCCGGGGGCTTTTCTCTCCTGATCCCTGCGTGCTTGTCTTTCACACATCCTGTCATGAGCGGAAGTGTCTGGGATTCTGCACAAGCTCCGAAACGGTCGATCGTGGAAGGGAGAGAGATCGAGGCGAGAGCACGTCGTCTGCGTCTCTGTGCGTCTCCATTCAGCGCCGCGCAGCGTTTATCAGCGCGGGACATGCGCCATCAGGTTCGCCTTGTGTGTGTATCCACAGACATGCGTAATTACCATCAAACCGAGGGGGGGAAGGCGAGGAGAGAATAAGAAAATCGGGTGATTGCGTTTCTCAAATTTTTTTTTGTTGTTGCAGATCTGCGCAATCGACGCGATCGGCTGCCTGGACACAGGAGAGGATTAAGTTACTGCTGCTGGCGGAGGATTATTTTATTGGCCTCCTCCTGTCACGCCCGAGACCTTGGTGATCCTTTTTCCAATTAACGGAGGTCTCTCTATAAGCCAGGTAGGTATTCTGCTCAATTATTACAACCCTCTATGACCTGTCATTGTGGGATTATTTACGCGCTAATGCGCGTCCTTTGTTCATCTTGTAAGAAGAAAAAAAAAACTGTTGCAGTGCGCAGACAACAATAGAAACCTGCTGTGAAAAAATGTTGCATGTTGTAGTAGAGAGGCCTTGAAGCATCCGGATCCTGTGCAGACCGACAGCCTCATGCCTGACAATATAGGCTGACTTGACAACTGTGTGGCATTAAGAGGATGGTGTATAGAGTTACAGTGTGTCCTCCCTCCCTGCCCAACCCCCTTCTCCAGCTCCCCTCACTGCCTCGGCATGTTTTGGTTTCAGGCGGATCATGCCCTTTTGTCCACTGAAGCCTGGCTGGACTTTTCAGGACAGACCCCCAGTAGGAAAGAATTTTCATGCTGTTTCTTTGACAGCCACATTTCTCTCTTTGCAGCAGATGTGCTGAATTAGATCATATTATTGTTTCACTCATAAACTAAATAGCTCCACAGACTAAAAGTGGGTCAAATCTGGTATAGATTATATTTGAAAGTAGCTCATGTTGAGGATTCCATTAGCAACCATTTCTCATAACCTGAAAACAACTTTACTGAAATCCACCAACTAACTAACCAAATTTAAGCATTTAAGAACTACTATATGAACCCAAACTATCAAAGTGAGAGGTGGGTGGGTTTATATACTAAACATACTAATGCAGTGGTGTCAAAGACATTTTTATTTAAATTTTTTTGGGTTATCTTGGGTTATCTTGAGAAGGCAATAAATTTAAACCATATTAACCTTTACATTTAAACTTTAAAGATTTTCTTTGTTGTGGTTCAGAGTATGTGTGGTGAAAATACCTAGTTTCCAATTACTACAAATAAATTCTATTTTAATTAATTCTTTAAAAAAAATACAAATACAAAAAATAGAGTGAAATGTCCAACAAAACCATTTCTGCCATGTTGCATTATGGGTGTTTTTCCAAACGCACTTTGACAGCATGAGCCTAGTGATAGTTTGATAGCTTCCATGGCAGTGTCACTGATCACTGATTTCCTTTTATTTTCTTATTTTCTTTGAATTTTTATTACAATTTGCTTGGTAGTTTGGCGTTACGATTGACACTCCTGCACATAACCTTTTAAAAAAAAAAAAAAAAAAAATACATTTTTGTGTCTAAATAGAAAACTGTGAACCGTTTTGAAGGAATCGCTGAACTTCCTACTGAACTAACCAACCAGCCACCTGATGTGTGAGCGAAGTGACTCACATGAATGTGACAGAAACTATTTGGGTGGATTAGAATCGATGCAGGAAGCTTTGACCAGAGCAGGATTCTACGTACAGGTGTATTACAGTGGGTCGTCATCGACATATCTTGAGTTTTCTCTTGCTGGTGTTCACTAATTGTGTATGAATAGAGACGTTTTGGGAGCCGTTTTTGCGTTTCTGTTCCAAAAACAACACAACAGGATTGTATCTTTACACCTCAAGTCTCTATCGCTGTTTGCCACTTGCAGGTTGGATAAATCATCTACCAGTTTTTTGTTGTTGTTGGAGAGGGAAAAAAAAAAATCCATGAAGTTGCACAAATTTTTCGAGATAATCATTAAAAGACACACGCTAATCTTTGACTCCGTCCCTCCACAGACATGTCTTTCCGGCGAGGTGTGGTTCGCCAGAGCAAGTTCCGCCACGTCTTCGCCCAGGCGTGGAAGGCGGAGCACTGCATCGACGACGTCCGGGTGTCCCGGGTGACGTGGGACAGTCCGCTCTGTGCGGTCAACCCCAAATTCATCGCCGTCATCATCGAGGCGGGCGGGGGAGGGGCCTTCCTCGTGGTTCCTCTCAGCAAGGTCAAGCATCGGATCCACATTTTATCATCCCCCGATTTGTTCTCTGTCGTCGACTGCTAGAAGCGATGAGTCGTCATATCTGAATGCCTGGCTGATATATATATGCAGCATTTTTACAAGTTAAATACAAACAGAGAGCAAAGGTTGGAGTTTTGTAATCTTTTCTTAACTTCTTGAACTCGGTGTTGTAAGCTGTTTTTTTTTTTGTTTTTTCGTTGTTGTCGTCGTTCCCCCCCCCCCA
>OMNM01014080.1:3051-28839 GCA_900302745.1 Parablennius parvicornis | reverse complement strand
TTAGATATCGCTCCCTGAAACCGGGAGAAAACTCACAAAAACAGCCGTCAAACTTGAGACGGATTTCAATGTGGTTGAAGCTTTAAAAGCATTTCGACTGTGGATAAAAAAGTATTCTAGCTATTTTAACCCTTTTGTATCGCAAAGTCACTATTTTTATAAACATGGCCTTTTTTTAATTCTCGGTTGCACTTTTGCTACAACACTTGTTATATGTACAGAAACTATTTTGTTTATTTACAATTTAATGGTTCAGCACAATGATACATTTAAAAACAGGCTTTGGGTCCTCTGTCTAACATTATTGCATAATGGGATTTTTTTTTTTGTAGATACAGCAGGTTGAGGTAGTCAAGCTCAGGTGTTACATCTTATTTATTTTATTGTAGCTTCATGTTGTTCTTGCCTTTGTAATCTGTGTATTCTCTATCAGTGTTTTTGTACACCTGTGGTGTGCCACTTTGCATAGGCAGCCGCCCGATGTAATTTTAATGTACAGCATAAATATATTAATAAATGAGCAAAAAGCTTCAACTCAACCGGGACATTTCAATCTTTCATGATGAATAAATTTTGGTTTGGCAACATTGTGGTTTCCCGTGTGCGTAAATGTCCATTGCTTTTAGGAAAATATTATTCTGCTAGATTACATTGTAGGAAATGGACCTGCTTGCTTGTTTTCAAAGGGACACAAACCTCATACCTCCAAAATGGGGATGGTAGTTTCCACTTATTTGCCACATTGCCACGCAACAGAAATTGTATAAGGTTTATGATCAGTCAATAAAGCATTGCTCACGTAGCTGATTAAAAGCTAAGTGGAAATAATGACTTAAAAAAGCTTTGAAATAATTACAAATAATTACAAAATAGAGAAGAAATGATGTTACACTGCAGATACAGTTTAGCTGCAAGTTACACAGGCGATAAGAGACACACAATTACACCAAGAAACCGATCAATTAAAGGCACAGAAGCACTGAAGACTTTTTTAATTTAGATGTAAAATAGCTAAAGTCAGGGTGTATTGACAGTCAACAGAAAGTTTGTTCCATCTGTGTGCAGCCGAGGAGAAGAAAGCAGCTTCACTCGGTTTGGATCCGCCTCCAGGTCCCACCAGCTGACTGCTTCCTCAAGATCTGGGGGTCCTATTGGATTTACACTCTTCAAAGGGATGGCAAATGTATTTCGGCCTGAGATTATTGAGTGGTTCATAAACAAGCAGTGGATTTTTGAAATCTATTCTGTACATAACTGGGAGCCACTGTAAACATGAGTAATGTGCTCAGCTCTCGGGGTTCTTGTTAGGAAAGCAGCTTTCTGGATAAGCTGGAGTCATCTGAGGGTGTTTCTGTGAAGACACCTCTAATTCAAGCAATTTATTCAGAGTGATAACATAAAGATTTCGCTTTTGCTTGAACGCCAAAACCGACATCTGAGAGTTCAGGATTATAATGTTGGTTCTATTGTCTTTAGCCTAAAACTCAACAAAAGCTTTAATCTTTACCTTCTAGTTCCTAAGTAAACACAGAGCAAGCCATAAGAACATTTGAGTTTGAATGATTATTTCTGGTATAACAATTATTCTTTTATCGTATATTTCTGATACAAACTGTTCCACATTTGTTGAACCAGAAACTTAAAAGAAAGAATCTTTGAAGAATGTTTGAATGGCACTACCCTCAAACTCAAAGCTCTACTGCTCCTCTCACAAATGCACATTTCTTAAAAATGTACAATTCAAAAGATCCTCAGACAAAGCCTTCCAACAATGTAGGGTTTTGTTTCATTTTTGCACCAAAGGAATATTCCACCTAACATGAATACTTTGTACAATGTCCAAAAAGTTGCTGTGTTGTCTTTAACTTCTCATTAATCTACCTGTTACTTCAAGTCTTGACACTTGTCTGTACCCTGTTTTGAAAAAGAAGAAAGAAAAAAACCAACCAGGTAAGAGGTTTACTTCATAGGTGAAGAAAAGCCACGTTTTTGTTATGAACGATTTCACTTGAGCGGTGTCAATATTAGTGACCCTGGAAACAAACCCTGTGGGACGCCATATGATAAGCTGCATAGACTTTTATCCATCATAAGCAACAACATACAACCAGAAGACCATATCAGATAGTCCCGACAACTTCTGAGCCTGGCCAGACGTATTTTGTAGTACATGCTATCAAAAGCCTCGCTGGCATCAAGTGCTGCCAAAACAGATGTTTTTTTTTTTGTAGACGTTAAGATAGATTCAATGATTTTGGGATTGAAAATGAAGCACAGTCACAATAGGATTAGCTTATTGTGTATTGTAGACAAAGAAACTGTTCAACAAGGCAGCATTATTTTCTATTGCATGACTTTTTTTTTTTATCATCATCAAACCACAGATAAGATCCGTCTGTCTTTTCTGCCTCATCCATCTGCAGTTAGGGTCATCTGGAACTGATCCAAGTCGAAATATGGGCGAAGGCAGACTACTCTCTAGAAATTAAGACGGACAATCAAACTCATTCGTCCCATGTTACACAATGATGTTTTTAAGTGAAAACACATCGTTTTTGGTGACTTCGGACCGTGTGATTCTGCATGGTACAGGAATCCCTTACATGAAGGAATATTAAAGTGTCTATTTTGGAAACTCATTTTGACACTCCAAATTTCTTTTCACAAGAAAGAGCAATTACTTTTTGATCTCCTTTTGTATTCCAGTGCAAATTCTATGCTGAGACTTCAACTGAAGACACTTGCCAAGGACTACTATATGGTTAATGACGTTTTAAATTTAATATCTGCAAACCGTATGTAATGTTCCATAGAGCATGTAAATCCAGAGGTAGGTACAAATATTATTAAACCGAAATGCAATACTCTTCACTTGCCTTTCACTCGTATTTTCTTTTGTGCTCTGTAAATTAAAGACGGCTATTTTTAACACGGAACCGTGGCTAAAAATTACCTCTCCCGTGTTTCCACAGAAATGCACAGGGTGGTAACAATGGAGGTGGTGGAGGTGTTGGCGTGCGAGCGTGTCGCAGAAAGAAATCTTTTCACTTCTCCCAGAAATTGTCAGCCTTCCACCACATTCGGATCCGCCAGATAATTACATTTAATAAAGAAGTGAGGCCATTAAAATAATATGAGAATGAAAGAAGCCGTATATGATGATAGAAAGGCGGTGTATCAGAAAGCGATAAACATCAGTGTTGTTTAATGATAATTACCATCATTGCTTTCAGGTTTATTAGGCGTCATGATTGGATTTTTTTTTTTTTTTTTTTCTCTGCTCAGTTGCAGGCAGCTCTTTATCTCTGTTTTATTCCAATTTTAATTTTGCATCTGCTCTCTCCAGGTTTATATAACCCGACAATTTTGGGTTTATTTATTTATTTTTACACCAGGTAAATCTCAATATATCCAGAGATTTCATATTCCATTGGACTGATTTCCTTCTGTTCACTCTGTCGTTTTCTCTGCATATCTGCAAGATTTAAGAGAGGAACACCCGGCTCAGGCCCTGTTGTGGATTCTGACATGAAAAAGATGCCGTCTTCTGCCTTTGACTTATTTATACATGATTATATCATTACTTTATTCATAAATTACATCAAAATCGTCCTTTTCCTCAAGTGAAATGCAAGAACAAACTCCCCGACGCGAGTCACATGCTCTCGCTGAATAATGTATAGCAGGTGGAAAATGCACACGTCGGCAATTGTCACAGGTTCCTCCATGAAAAATTCATATCAACATTTTATTTTCATTATGCCTCATACACCAGCTGCTTGTCCTTTGTTTCATGTCCTTATATTCTAATCATGGGGGCTACCCGCACTTATGCATTTACAGTCCGCACATTTCTTATTAGGGCTTTGTTTGCACTGTGGAAATGTGTTTTTCTCCTCTCGCTTCTGTTAGTTATGTTACAATGCTCATTGGACTCATAGAGATGAATGCATTTTCTACCTAACTGGCCCTTTCACAGTTCTCTGCAGATTTGCTTTCACTAACAGCAACTAGAGTCTGCTATTGTCTGCTGGTTGTGATGTCTGATAATGTGCAGTACGTGACTCGTTTGTTCAGATTTGAATCCTTTTGATGTAAAGTTATTACCCACTTGACAGCAGGGAAGATAATTCTCTTGTAATTCAGTCTAAAAGTGACTTCTAATTCACTCGCACTGACACAACGATGTCTTCACGTCCTCTGTATCTATCCTTGGGATCTCGACACTATGTGTTTTTACCTCTGTTGTCCTCTGTGTCTGTAAAAGCAGCATTTTTCCCCATCCCTCAGAGGCCTATAGTGTGCGAAGGTCACCATATGGTGTGAAAAAGTTCAGTGAAAAAGCCCTGCAGAGTCATGAGCGCTGTTCAAAGTGCTGACTTTGACCGTGTCACTCGGCTGGAGTAACCGCTTGTGTGGCCACAGCGATGAAAAGTAATTGAGTACGTTTACACTGCTGTAACTGTGCGGTAATTATGTAAAATATTAAGGCAGTCTTTTTGTGTGGTCCATGCCACATCTGAACAATTTTCCCTTTTGTTATTGGAACATAACCTGAATCCTTTGTTGTACCGTTGCAGGGGTCTGTAACCTTTAAGGCCAAAAGAACCAGTTTCGTCAAATTTACCTGTAGCCTCATTAGGCTGATGCAGCTTCTAAGGTTTCGTACATAATAGTTTCTAAACACGTACAAAAACGGTCTCTTATCTTGCATTCATGAAGATTCAATTACAGTTTAGGATGGTGAATATTTTCATTACATTTTTACGTGTTTTTTGTACCTGATTTTAGTGATTTCAACCTTCTTTTCGAATTTTTCAGAAAATCGTGACATTTTGAAATAGAATAGAATTACTTTATTAATCCCTGATGAATATTATTTTTGTCAAGTCTCCCTCTGATTAAGGATGAAGTTTGTCTTATCGTTTGTCCCCTCTCGTCGATATGTGCTTGTTGACATTCTGGGTGTCGGCTGCTCATGTGCGTCTCACCTCTTGTTTCCAATTAAGCCCACTTCCTGTTTTTATTACTCTCTTGTGATTCGCTCCTCCCCTTAGTTCCTTCTTCCCTCATGTGTGAACTGCAAGATTGTTTCAGACTCATGTCATTTCCCAGTGCTCCTTGTGTCGTCTGTGTTTTTGGACCTCTACTTGTTTTTGGACTCTGTCATCTCTTTGTGGATCCCGTTGCCTCCAGTTTGGTAACACCTTTTTTCTTTGTCTTGTTTTTGAACTCAACCTTTGTGTTGGTCTGCTTTTGGGTCCGCCATGTCCGTGACCTATTTAAGCATCGCTCCACACAGAACAGAAATAAACCACTGTCCTGTTGTCACCATTGTTACAGACAGAAAGTTGTTTATCCTTACTTTACTTTATTTAAGTTCAGGGGTCACACTCACACTTGAGTGACTCACCTTGAGTGGCCTGGAAAGGTACAATAGTATCCTAATAAACTTCAAATTCGTGGCACAATGAATACATGATGAAAATGTTTATTTTCCCAAAAGTAAACAATAACTACTGAAAGTGACTACAGTCTCAACTTAAAGCCAGTTTTAATGATGCAAAATAGTGAAATGTCCCAAAAAAAATTTATCCTCAAACGTTCACACCATCAAATAATGAGCTTCACTACATGTTTGTACCAGGCTACACAATGCTTGTCACATATATCTAATTGTTTCCCTCTTCAAATATGAATGCAGATGGCTTGCCAATGGAGCTGGTGTCAAATTGCAATATTTGGCATCTTAAATGACACTCAGTTTCAGAAAAAAAATAAAGTAAAAAAATCTAGTAAGCTGATATTAAAGATATAGATATAAAACCAAACAGTTTAGAAAGAGGCCTGGATTTTGTTTTCATTTTTTTATTGATTGAATGTCAGTGGTGAACAGCTACTTCGTTACGATCACAACAACCCTTTTTTCATATATCAAGTTTCACTCCTTCGCTCTAATCCCTGTTCTCAGCTTTACCTCGGTCAAACAAAAGCAGTTCCTTCTGCCTTCTGGGAACTTTCCTCCTCCTCATTGTTCATTCCACAACATTATGAGAATAGTTATTTGGTGCCACACGGTTAGCAGGTGTCACTGACTGCTACCATGGAAACGGGGCTCTCGGTTCACAGGGTGAAGCATGGTTAAAGATTAAACTAAGAGCATGATGCCACGTGTTGATGCAGCAAAACCAATTATCCAAAGTTGTAATTAAATTTTTTAGTCTGAGAAATGGCTGTTATGACAATTGAGGGCTGTTTGGTATTTTCGCCTACTTTTGTATTTTTCTTCTTCATTAAAGGCGCTGCAATTATGGGATAATTTCAGGTATTAACACTGCATTGCTGGATGGTCTGACCAACTGAGATAAGTACACGTGTGTGTGTGTGTGTGCGCGTGTCAGAACATTTGAATTGAAGTGGTCTGAGAGGACACTAGACGTCTGCACCTCCTTGACTCAGTGTTCAAGCTTTAGAAAATCCAGATTGTTACAGAGATGAGCCATAGGTCAATCTACAGAATGAGGGCACGTCTTTCAATCGCTGTATATGTGCACATCCATTTATGCTTGAAATTGTAAGATAAAAAAAGTTGCTATTTCATGACAGAGAATAAATATGAGACGGAAGACTTTTAATTTGACTGAAATACTGAAAATGCATTTAGGGTGGAGAATCTAAAAGTGTTTATTTTGGGATTTTCTCGATAATCTAATGTAGGTATGTCAAATATGTGGCATGGAAGCCAAAACCAGCCCCTCAAACTATAAAAGTGAGAAAATAAGCTTTCTATTTCATCTTCTCTTGCCTATTAGAATTTAGTAAGAGGAATGGACAAAATCCAATAATGACAACAAAGCTGAGGGCTCGGTGACAAGGTAAAAGGTTCTTTAAACCTTTTTGTTCGCGAAGCAGCAAAGCTATGAGACTGTGGCACCTTTCGTCTACACGGCAACGGTTTGGAAACAATGTCCATTTACACAGAGACACTCGAAGCAATGTAGTGAGCATTTAGGGCCACCAGTGGGTTCTGGGTTTTTTTTTGTTTTGTTTTTTTTGTAACAAAACCACACACACACACACACACACACACAAAAAGTATAGAGAACAATACGTGATAAACATTGACAATGGCAAAGACTCAGACATTTCAGGTATTAATCATTTTTTAAAAGCCCATTGTGTCTGTTATAATTTTGAATGCAGGGTAAGTGGAGGAAACTTTAAGAGCTTTTAAAAATCCCATTTGTTAACACTTGTACATCTTGGCCATTCAATGTGTAAAAACACTATTCATGCCTTAGTAGTGGTAAGACACGCTTTTGTTAAGACTTCTTGGTCATCATATTCTGATAAAAGTTGACTCGAGTGAAAAAACATCAACCATTTCTATAAAATTTCTTTCAAATCACTTTGTCGAGTGTGTTTGGATATATGTATTTCAGAAACTAATAAAACTTTGACACAAACGGTTTAGTGGGCAGAGCATAAGCCGCAGATGCATGCCATAAAGGAGAACATGGAAACCACCTTCTTAAAAAGAAGGAAATTTTCTCTATCAATTTATAGTTCAGAGGCATGTTGTTGTAAGGACACAGCATTAAATGGACGCAGCAGAGCGGTGAACGTCAGATTTTATTGTCAAAGACTACTCTGAAAACGATTCTTGTTTGACCCACAGTGAGTTTTTGACTGTTTCCTCTTAATGTCTGCTTTGTGTCATACATTGCTGGCGTGCGACGGTTTACTGTAGAAGGGAACCCCAGCTCGTATGCGGCGTTGCCACTGACAGTGATGACGGAGAGAGGAGGGGGGATTCGAGAGAAAAAGAGTGAGCTGATATGCGGGTGAAAAGGGAGAAAACGACAAGTTATTTTCAAAGGAACAGACACAAGACGGCTGATTTGACGTGAGATGCTGCTGAATTAAACCTGGAGCTCCTGGATTTCAAAAACAGGCCCTGTTGCCTTAATCTACTGCTGTTTTGAAATGTGGATGTTTTCAATGAACCCTTGACGAGGGCGGAAGTGTCCACTCAAAATGTGATATAGCCTAATGCCTTTTATTATCAGTATACAATGTATAATGAAATTTGAGAGCTGCTCCTCTCACAGTTCAAAAGAACAAAATGTGACTTGCAAAATAATGTAATATTACAAATATTTCAATATCCAATTGTTTTCACAATTGTTTCACAGTATATGTTTGATGTGTAGTGAATGTGTGAACTGAGGGTGGGCACTGCTCTGGCAATGAAACTGCTTCTGAGTCTTGTTTGTTTCAGAGTTCATACACCTGTAGTGCCTGCAACAGATCAGACAAGTGGAAACCAGAGTTTATGTTGTGCTTAAAAATGCATAGCGCTCTGCTGAGGCATCGGGAGGTGTAAATGGCCATCCAGGAGCCAACAATTTTCTTTGCTGCATGTGATGACCCTCTGTAGCCTCTTCCTGTTGGCCTCCCGTATCGTAATGTGACGCTGTGCGTCGGCAGGCTCTGGATGGATGACCGGTAGAAGGTTAGCGAGGGCAGGAATCAAAAAGATGAGTGACATAGCTTGAATAGATCTTAATGCATATAGATTTGTGCTGTGAGTAGCAGCGACCTGACCTGGGACTGCCCTCTTGTGCATTTCGGTTACACACTGAGACATTTTTGAAAAGACCCCATATTGGCTTAAATACACCGGATGTCTGTAAGTATAGGAAAATGAAGCAATTTTCCCCGTTTTATCACAGTCCTCTGTAAATCAGAGAAACAGTACTGTTAACTCTGACATACTGCAGCTGTATAACATGCACGTCGAGCCATGGCCCTGGTGATTTACATTTCCAGAAAGGGTAAGCCTTATATTAATGGGGCCGTCCATTTTAGCGGCTATAAATAGCTCACAGCATGAAGTCGTCCCACTGCTGCCTGCCTTTTTGCGCTGATCCACACATTCTGCCCTCTAATCTCAATTCTATTAATGTCTTGGGTGATATTTACGACACATAGACCCTTTTAGCCTGACACGGCTGTAAAGTATATGTTCAAACCAGCCAAGCTTTATCTAATTAAAAGCCTCTGCAAATGCAATTCAACTGGGATTGAGTCTTTAAAACCTCAATCAGCCCCTTCTTCATCTTTTGCCTTCCTTTCGCTTGAATCAAAGAGGAGCAAATAACAAAAAGGGAATGTTAAACATTCCAATTAAACCTTGCAGGAAAATAAGGCCGTACATCATTTTCATATAGTTTCCATCATTGGAAAGAAATTGAAGTTTTACAGTCTTGAAACTGTATTGGACAAATAAGCAAAATGCGCACACATTTTAGGAAGGATTGTTACTAACTGAACTGTTACTTTTCTGATCCTATGATTAAAATTTTCATAAAATTTTCAATCCATAAATACTCGCAATGAAGCCACGTCCTTTAAATACCTTAATTTGTTTTCTCTATAACTTTATCAATATGGCTTTAATCTGTGTGGCACATAGGGGAAAACTTTGTTTGGATCAACCTGGAGCTTGAGCTGATCCAAGCTGACTATTGGCAACGGTTGGGTTCACCTTGAATACGCCACCAGTCCATCATAGGTCAAACACACAGAGACAGACGATCACACACACATTCACGTGTCCCGGCAGATTCAGAGACTCCAGTTAAACTATCAGATTGTCTTAAAAACATTAAGGTCCTGGATAAATTGCAATTTTCTGCTTCTAAGCTCAGATAAAACTGAAGTTATTCCACCCTAAACATCCTTGGGACATAATATCTGAACATATTGCCACACTGGATGGTATTACTTTGAACTTTAGGACCCCTTTGTGGAATCTGGGAGTAATTGTTAACCAGGACTTATCTTTCAACTCCCATACTAAACAAGTCTGCTAGGCTGCTTTCTTTCACCTGCATAGCGTCCCTAAAATAAATCAATCTCTGCTGATGTTTTTTTCATTCATTCAGTTTTCAATTTTTGTGTTTAAATCATTATGTTTGTCCTCAATTATGCTCCCCCCACCTTTTCCACCCCCTCCCCCCATTCACAATCTCTTTGTTTACATGTATGAATATGTAACATACTTAATATGCTGTAATTTTGGATGTGTTTTTATTAATTTTCAGGGGAGACAATAAAGTTATCTTTGACATTTAAAGCTATTATTGCCTACACTGTTTGTCTCTGCAATGGTTCTGCTTAAACAGGAAGAGCATTTTTCAATACCCTTAAACTTATTTATAAGGTGATCATTTATGCTGTAGATTATCCAACTCCAGAAGCAGCTCTTGATCATAGCAACATCAAAAATGTTTAAATATTTGAATATCTGAAATGCTTCTGGAACTAGGCAGCTTATTTTTCTAAATGAAGATCATGTTACTTGTCAAGGAGAATACCACTCAGCCTGTGAAACCAGATGTATAATATATCTTTGGTGGCTCTGAGGGGACTCTCTCCAGGGCCTGAAAGGAAAACCTCATCTCGTTGCATTATGGAAATTGCAGGTTCCAGTGTGTTTTGAGCTCAAGTCAGTCCCAGGTCAGGATATCTTTGCCTCTGCTACACAGCTTTTGACCATCAATATTTTAAATGTGTCTCTTTTAAGTCTTCCAACTTTATGTAGGCCCACTTGTAAATCTCTGGAGTTCGCCATCAAGGTAAAAAAAAAAAAAAAAATAACCATCAGGTTTAATCTGTGCACATTGAAAGGCTTTTGCTGGACACTGTGCACTAATATTGATACACTCGTACCTGGTGGATTAAAAAGAGGGAAAAAACAGACTGACAGGCTGTGTGTCGAGGCCTTTGATTTTTGGTGAGGGTTCAACATCTTGACAAACATGAAAAGGTTTGGGAAGGACAGAGAAAGCTGAGAGCTGATCAGTCTGACCTGCAAACCCTCTGGTCTTTTCCATTTTACTGAAGCAAGGCCAAGCTGACCTCTGCATATGGCCGTCCAATGGTCTGCCTTTTTTTCCACTTACAAGGGGTTGTGTACACAAATGGGCAGGTATAAATAGGGGAAGAACCCAATAAAAAGAAAAGAGTGTGAAAAGGGTGACTAGTCCAAATGGTAACATTGCAAAATTGAGTATTTATCATGGAAAGAAAGCATCAGTGAAAACAGAATAATGCCCGATGAATTTGTGACCCCTGGAATTAAAGACCCCGTATTGGCTTTCAGTTCATGCTTGAAATGTTGAGCATTCCATTAAAGCAAGCCGCCAGCTCCCAGGAGTGGCCGGCAGCGAATCACGTAAGACAGTCAGCAATTTCTCGTGCACCATCATGCCCCCAAGCTCTCCAAAGCCCACCATCCCAAGGACACGGATATAGATTGGATGCCATTGATTTGAATTGGAGAGACAAGCATAATTTGTTGCCTCATTCTGAGTCCATTATTTATTTATCCCCTTCTCATCTGGAATACAAGTCCATCCACAGTAACCTTCATCTCAAGATTGTTTGGTCTAAATGATGCTATCAACACAGTGGGGTACCAAAGTGGAAAGGACTTAAACATTTGCTTTGTTAAAGATGCAGAGAGTTTCGACAGAAAGGCAGAGCACTTGTCTTTTAAAAACTTTAGGTGTCCTTGATCGATGTTTGGTATCCTCCCTATCTCACACTACTCCTGATTATTCCATAAACCAATTACATTGTGTTGATAAGTAAATATGGACTTCACACATATAAAAAAAGTATACTGTTGATATAAACTAGAATTTTTTTTTTTTCACACCATTCTCAGATATCAGTTTTTTTATGTCACATAACTCAATTGTTGATGCAGTATATTGAGGTCAGGGCCGCAAAATGTGTTTACTGAAACAGTATTGCTGTGTATTGTTTCTTGTTTACCAACTGAAAATGGACCTTGATATTCAGGAAGTCAAAAGCCCCTACCAGTTTTATATAAAGAAAGTCGTAAATACATGGAAAATTAGGAAATTGCGTTCATCTATAAAGTTTGTAACCTGTGTGACAGAAAAAGTAATTTCTGGCAATTTACACTAAATAGAATTTGTCTGCTCCACACTCCTGGATTAACTCAACAAAGTTACTGGTTTGGTTGTTCAAAGCTACTTGTCCATTATTATGATTGTGTGGTTCAGATTCTCTGGAGTAGTCAACTTCATTGACACATTCTCACTGTTGTGCTCTCAAGGTATATATTTTGAGAGAAATGTTTTTTGTGTCAATATGGAGCATTCTCATCTCACAGGAAGTGATTTTTTAAACAGGAAGTGATTGTACAACCCAGAAGTGACACTATATAAACAGGTACCCCTGTGCCATGTGTTTGGTGCAAATGTTTGGAGCCAATTGTGTTTGGTCTGCAGCTCTTTTTGTTGTCCTTCTCCCATACAAAGGCAGTTTCTGTGAGTACAATTGTATTCTTTATGAACTTTCAGACTTCTATTTGTTTGTTTTCAGATAGTGAAACAGTTTGTTTTGTATTGCTTTTCGAGATTCACAAATTATTAAGCACTCAAATAAATTTCATGTACCTGAGGATCCTGAGTCGTGGAGTTTGTTGGGGAAAATGTTTAACTGCTTGGAAAGATAGCCCAAGACACTCACAATGATTCTGCAATAAGTGCAATAACATGAGAAACTGAGTCAACTAGAAAAACCTTTCAACAATGATAGTTCACAGAAAAATTGTTATTTGATGTTTGTTTAAAACCGATGGGAAACTGCTTTGCACTTGGTGGAACATAATGGTGAGAGACATTGTCCAAATCCTTTCCAGGCTCTATCATTTCCACAGCACAATGTCAATAATGCATTCATTACTTTAGTGTAGTCATCAACATGTTAGTTACTGAATCAGTAACAGTTTTGAGATTATGTCTGATGTAGGCTCTCTGAAAACCACTAACAAGCCAATGTCTTTGCGTTTTGGTTTTGAAAATATTTTTGAATTTGTGCAATTTCTGCCATCTGATGTCACCATCTTTTGAAAATAAAAATACAATTTTTAAGATTGTTGTGAAGAGTACTAAAATGAGCATTAACAAAAAGCAACATGTTAAAGTGTTTCTATCAAAGTTGCAAATAAATGTTGTTGGAAAACTTTGGAATAGTCTCCATCAGTCACATCTCTGGTGATTTATTGTTCACAGCGTCATTATGAGGTGAGATGTGATAAGATGAGCATTACGGCAATGCTGCCAGCCTAGAACCATCACCTGCCCTCATCATTAGACACTGTGAAATCACAGAAACCAGTTAATATGCCTGCTCTTAGCATACCGAGACGGTAATCATAGCCCATGCAGTTAACATTTTAGTGACCCTTCACATCCTCTGTTATGAATTTCAAATGTTGGCCTCAAGAAGCTGTTACAGATTGTTGAACTCAAACAGACATTTCTGAGAAATCCTTTGTCCCAAGTGCTGTCAAGGCAATCAGTGGAAGTCTGATCCAGTAGACGAGGGGCTTTTAAGCCGTACTCCTGCCTTTGCTGCAACGCAGCGACATGTGTGTACTTGTGAGCAGTAAATTCTTCTTTATTTTTGTGAACAGGTGGTGCTGAGACTTTTTATTTTATGAGTTCCACCATTGTGTTTGTGTTTAGATATGACTGTGTTTTGGTATGATTGGGTCTTCATGGGGAAAACCAGAAGACCATTTTTAATGCTGTGGATGATAAAGTTTGTTGAATTCAGAAAACTTTATTTGGCTGTGTCTCTATCTGGGCAGCATGTGATACTCTAGTAGTGAGGTCACAGAGTACAATTAAATTAACACCGATGAGAGAACCAACAGTGGCCACAAAACACCTGAAAGGCAAGATGCATCAAAAGGGACCTGCTCCACAGCTTAATGTAAAACTCTGGGCAGGTGTACAGAAACAGGAGCCATGTTTTTTTCTTTTTGTTTTTTTTTTTTATTACTGAGAAATTGTGATAAAACATCATTAGTGGAAGATACATTATTAATTAGGCATCAAAAAGTTACTGCAAAACCATGTGTGTCTCAGCTGATAGTCTCAAACTACTTGGCACACCCTCTTCTGTCCCTATTTTTATAAAATGAAGAACACCACCCTCGTCTGCCAGTCCAAAGGTATTGTACCCGAGGTCCATGTGATACTATAGAGGCAAGTCAACCATGACAGCCCCACAAGAACTAGTGCTTTAACTCTGGGCTTATCTCATCCACTCCTGGGGCCTTGACATCAAGGACTTTTTTTTGACTTTCATAGTGACCTCCATCTTAGAAATGGACAAGGACACCCCAGTCGCATCGAGCTATGCCTCTTGCAAGGGAGACATGTTCCCCGGGTTCAGGATATCCTGAAAGTGCTCCTTGCACCTCTGGAGGATAGCCACATTTGAGGTCAGAGAATATTCTCTCTTGCTGAGCAGAGCTTGAGAAAGTCCTCTCCGATCCCTACTGAGCTGCGGGTACCCCAGAACCTGTTCGGAGCCATCCAAAAGTCCCTCACTATGGGCCACTCGGAACTCCTCCCACGCCAGTGATTTTGCTCTGCAGCTGTAAGCTTGTTAGCCCGCCGACACCTGTCTGCTGAATCCAGAGTCCCCTGAACCAACCAGGCCCAAAAGGCCTCCTTTTCAGCTTGACATCTTCCTGGACTGCTGGTGTCCACCACTGTGCCATTGTGCTGCCCCCATAACTGGCACTAGTGAGCTTCTGGCTTATTTCAGTCAGACATCTTGTTAAATGTTTCCAGAAGTGACACTTTGTGATGGACATAACATTGCTTCCTTAGATAATATATGTTTCACGGTTAAAATGTTTTGCTCCATTAAATACGTCTCATACACTTATGGATTTGATGCTATCCCTTGTTTAAGCTATTTGACTCAATTAGTCTTTTCTTAAATACATACACCTTTTTCTTTGTATTCCAAACAGCTTTTGGTTTAGCCTGAACTGTTTGAGCTCCATAGGTTTAAGCATCTCTTTGTTCACGCCATAGCTTGACTCAAAGCCGTTTATAGAACAATGTATCTCAGACTCTGAAGGCACAATTAGCCAAAGGAAGAAACAATCACCGCATCTCATTTCATAATTGATATTAAGCCCTTCTATATGCAAATGATAGAGAAATATCCAATTTCACCATTTTATTTGATAAGCCCGTGAACCTTTTCTCGATACATATCACGTAACACGCACACACAGATATCCCTGCATCTTCCCTGAGCCAGACTGGTCTTTTTTTTTTTTTTTTTCCCTGATGGCAAGATAATGACCCTCATTGGTGTGTGAGATTTCTGATTAGCAGAACAACAACAATGACTGCTAATTACCTCCTGAAAGACGGAGCTGCACTGATAGAAGTTTTTTTCAGTCTCATAGCGCTGTAAAGTCATGCTTGTGTGTGTGAACGTGTGTGTGTGTGTTTGTGTGTGCCTGCATGCAGCTTTGCTTATGTGCATATGGTTGCTTTGCCACTGGAAGATATAAACAAGATCAAGATAGAGCAAAGGTGAGGAGCAAGTGCTCTCGTAAAACATAGTGAGGACAGGGACAGATGGGGAAAAAAAAAAAAAAAAAAAGGCAGTGACATCACCTGCTTTTTAACCAGTCCCATTTAACAGAAATTACGTTTTCTCGACTAGTCTGTCCAGTGGACATATTTCTCAAAGGTCCTGGTCTGATCGGAAAAAAAAAAAAAAAAAATCATCTGGCATGACAGAAAATTGACCAAATGTGTAATTAAATGATGTTACGATCTTGTATAAAGAATATACTTTCAGTTTCCGATATCGCATGCTAACAGGAGTATTCAAATGTTTACAGAGGAACGGTCTCCAAAATATGGCATTAATTCCATATTTGTGTTCACCGTGGAGTGATTGAATGGAACCCATGTTGGAATAACATGTTGGTCAGTGTATCAGAGCTGCAAATAAAAATGAATTTGAAGTTAAATTATTGTTATTTCTTTTCAATCTTAACACAAACATTTTCACATTGAGCATTAATCTATTAGTATAAATCCCTTCTTATATTTTGTGCGATCAGTAATTCATAGCCAATAATCCATATATCGGCTATGTGAGGAAGAATGTGCTAAATCTATAGTGTGCATGTGTTTGTCTGAGAAAATCTTTGATAGATCAGGCTCCCGGTGCTGCCGAGTAGCACGACTGGGAACAAATACAAAAACCTGCTGTCCTCTGAGTAATTGTTTTCCAGCGGGATACTAGATGTTCAGTCTGAGCTCTGCTTTCCACACACTGACAAAGGGCTCATTGGCTGTGATGTGTCTCCTGTTGCTCTGTGTGGTTGGCCTGTGGCCTCCAGTGAAATGTGTCCCAATGAATATTTGATTCACCTTGATTAGCTATCACTTTGGTTCGATAAGGCATGAATAATAAAGTGCAACACAATCCCACAAAAAAATGCGGGCCGTCAGTTTAGAAAATGGAAGTGGCTGCTCATTACCATCTTCACATCTGAGACCCAGTGCAGGGTGAACTCTCTTTTACCCCCGCAGTATCTTTTCATCTCTGCTCATACTGTTGTACCTTAAGCTCTGCCTCACCTCTTTAATTGATCTTTCATTTTCCTAACCGAGCTACAAGCAAGTATCTGATGGGGAAGCCTTAACGGGGAATTGGATTAGCCAGAGGAATAATGGCTACTGACAGACCTGTCGCCTAATAGGTGTCCATGTTATCAGCTACATGCTGTTACGTATGCATTGGCATGGTGGTTCTTGACCTTTTTTGGCGGTCGTACCCTCTGAGTCAAACATATGCAGCATCTTACAAATTAATTAGCAAGGAAACACACTATTTAGCAATTTAAAACACTGACGAGTTTGGCCCCTATAGCCTTATTTAGACTGGTATGAGAAGTTGAATGTGGTTGCTAATGTTAACTAGAGGGTGGATGTTTCTGTTTAAGTCTCCTCTGTGATTCGCATGGTGAAAAAAAAAAATCAATATAAAAGGGTCTTTAAAGTAACTAACTTCAGGGAATTGTGGGAAATGAAAGCCAATTCAATGTACCATTATTGGGTAATTACCACAACTGCCATGTCCTCTGTTCCTGCTTTATGTTTTCTGTTCATCAGTGTTTAAATGTATCCCCTCTGAGGCTTATGTACCCTGGTCTGATTTGAGAAGCATTTCTCTCTCTCCTTCAAACCCCAACAAGCCGAAAGCATTTCTGATTCCCTCAGGTTGGGATCAGAGGTCAAGTAATTGTGGTTTTCCTTGGTTTAATTGCTTTAGAGTCCCCCTTTCTGTTTAGGGTCAAGGAACCTTAGTGGGTGTGTTGTCTGGGCTGCTTTTATTTTTTTGGAAAGTTTGATTTCATAATGTTTTTGTTTTTTTAAGTGCCCACCGATTTATCATTAGGAACCGTGCTCGAAAGGCCAGGCCTCCAAAGAAGGCCTATAGTATTTGCAATGTTTCTTCTCATTATTTTTTTTTTTCTCCGTACGCATTGAAGGATATTACAATAGCAATACTATGATCACAGCTTTTGTTTGTGCTTCCATACTGTAAATCTGACAGTTCATTCCAACAGTACAGCCTGACGTATGATGGCTTCAAATAGATAAAACTTTATTGATGGTTTTGGAAGGGTTCTCTTTGTGAAATGGTGAATTCCAGCAAACCCCACCAACAGAAATACACAGAAATAGCACCAACGTCTCCATCACATTGAACATGTTGACGCCTTCACCTCCAGACATTGTTACTGAAGTCACGAACCGTCAAAATACCATGGTTGTTGAACTTAAAATAGTATCGGAGCAACCTTAAAATAAGCTCGGGAAGTAAAAAGACTCAAGTGGTTTATATTTTTTTCCTAGCTATAAAAGCAAAACATTGTGAGATCTGACACATAATTGAATGAAAATGTACAAGCAGTTAGAAACAGGGTTGAGTCTTATTTTTATTTCTGTTTTAAGATGCATATTAAAAATTATCCTTTTGGTACATTTGGACTTTATGAATCCAAGAATGAGATATTTAACATCATATTTTCCTTAACAGTACCAGCTGAAGTTTGAATTAATTTTTGTGTGCTGTTTTGTAAACCAATGGGAAAATCCTGTCTTTCATTTTGATCTGTGATGATCTTGAATCATCTTACTCATCTTCTGACTTCTCCATGTCCTCCTTCAACAGAGTCAAAGCTGCTTCGAATAGACGTACAGTAGTAAGCTGCTTCTCTCTCTCAGAGGCCTGAAAGTACACTGCTTTTTAGCAATTTTTTTTTTTTTTTTTTTTTTTATTCCAAGCATCCAATTCTAATCGAACATTTCTGTCGACCCGTCCTTGGGTTAATCCATTTTCTCTCTCATTCGAACGAGTCTCTTTTCTGCTTAATTAACAGTAGTCGAGGGCTTGTTTGTGCTGGCGTGCTATTCAGGTCATGAATAAACTAGGGGCTGGAACTGGTTTCTTTGCATTCTGAAGACTGTTTAGTTCCTCCATATTCATTTTGGCTTATCGGATGCATTGTCTGCAGATTTGCGAGTGTGTGCGTGCAAGAGTGTGCATGTGGTTTCCTAATGAATAGAAGAATGCTAATGGTGGTAAAACAGTGATTTCTCCAGCTGATTGGGTGTAATGGATGGTACTCAGGGCTCCTTCATAATTGATGAGGATGTCTCATGGATGTCCCACTGCTGTTGCTGTTGTGCGTTTGTGCCGTGTGTGTGCGCGTGTGTACGTATCGGGCCGAGGCGCAGTGTTTTGGGTGGGTCCCGAGAAGACGTCGGAGAAGTGTGCTTGTGTTATTTCTGCAGAAGCTCCTGTCAATTCCTATTAGCAGCAGCACGCTCCGCCATTTCCATAATGTATGACTGCGGATTGTGGGAAAGAACGGCGTCAGATTCCCTCATCAAATTGAAGGGAAACAAAAGGCGTAATCTAATTGTTTGCGAAAGGAGAATGAGATAATTAAATCTCATTGGTTTTCAGTCCTCTTCGTGCAATCGAAAGAGACAAGAAAGGGAGAACAGGGGGCCAAACGAGGTGCAGGGATCTCTGTAAAAATAATGAAATAGTAGTCCTAACTGTCTAAGTTTCTCTTAGATTGCAAGTGTGTGACTGTGGGGGTAAACACAAACACAGACAGACAATTCACACAGCGGCAGCTGATGTGATAGTCTAAACTGCACGAAGACGGGCAGCCAAGGACATCCGGCGACTGCATGCTGACTGTACAGTACATACTGTTTATTTTAATGAGGGATGGTGTTAACAGGTCTCTACTTATATTGCCGCACATATTTTATTGTTAATGTTGGCCACCGCAGTTGGAGAGAAAGGTTCATGTGAGTAGGAGAGGAGCAAAAAAGGGGAATTTAAAAAAAAAAAAATAAAAAAAATGCAGAAGCTTGTGTTACATGGTTTTTATTGAAGTAAGTAAATTGTGTCATGCCAAGGTGAGCAGCTGCGTTGCGGTCTGCAGTGGAACTGGATATCCTCGTGTTTGTGTGTGCACGCTTTGTGGATTCTTTTGAGTGTGTGTGTGTGTGTGAAGGGGGGATCAACAATAAAAATTGTGACATCTCCGCTGCAGCGCACCTGCAAGGTCCTGGAGAGCTAACGCGCAAACCTGCAGATTACCTCGGGGCCCCGCAGGGTCTCCCATCACTCCCACACAAACTCCCGCAGTTAAACACATCTTACTCACCCGCTCTTCCTTTCCATCCGCGCTTTCTGTCCTGTTGTTATGCTTTCATTTTGCATCATCAGACTCCCCCGGCACCTTCGCCGCGATCACATTTTTCACTTGGTCTTCTCTCTTCTCGCTTTTTTTTTTTGTTACTTCTCTGTTTCCTCCTCACTGTTTCCCAGGCATCGAGCCAACCTGATGCTTCTTCCCAGCTTTTGCTTTTCTTGGCTTTCACAAATTCCGGCAAAAGGAATGCGGACAGGTGTAAAGGGAGACATTTCAGAGGGTTGCTATTGGATGGAAACTTACAAAACAAACTGCAGAGCAGTGTGTGTGTCTGGAGAGCAGTGTGTGTATAATTATACACTTTATTATACACCTAGAAAAGTTATTTAGAAAACTTGTAAGTCTTGAACATTTTCCATTCTTCTTTTCTACCACTGTGCAGTCTGCAATTAAACTCTTGACCTTGTTGCAAGATGGTTCCAACCTACCATGTGCTCCACTATAGTGAATTGCAACTATAAAGAATAAACAATTTCAACACGTGAGTTCTCTTGAATTATATACCTGTCACCATGGTAACAATTCAAAAGAATGAAAAGTGCGTGTGCTTTAAGTCAAACTTGTTTTGTTGGCAAAACTCAGCTTTTGCTATTCTGTAATACATTTATTCTTAAATAACATTTATTCAAATTACATATATTACTCAGACCTGTGTCCACTTAGCTTTGGAGCAGATGGAAATAGTAAATACATTAAAAAATAAAGAAATAATGAAAAAAGCGCCATAGGGGAGTATCCCCTCTTCTAGGCTCAGACCTTTTGGGTTTAATTTTCTTATTCTGGCCTCTATGACCCCTCAGCTTTAGAGGAGTCTACCTGAGGACTTCAGGGGACACCAAGTTTCATGTCTTTTAAGAAAAACACAAAGCCTTCAACTGAATTTGATCTTGAAACATGTCCATTTGGAGTCTTTCCAGTTGTTACTTATTTGAGTCTCTTCTTTCAGATGACTTTTCCATTTTAGGGATACATTTTTAATCTTTGTTCTCAATCTGTTCCTTATTTTATATCTTAACACCATTTCCTCTTAATGAAGTCAGTTAGGTTTATCTTGTTTGTCTCCATCTCCTAATTCATAACACAATCTAGTGATGGTATGAACAAATTCTTGGGTGAAGGGAGGGGTAGTTGAAGGCATTTTTTAGTCTTTATATATAAAACACTTTGTGGTGTTGTTTTTCTTTTCAAATTCAAGGTTACTTTATATGAATAAAGTTAGTTGTCTCGGTGCATTTTTACTCAGTGCCACTTTTTAAAATCTGATCATTTGCTACAATAAGACTCGTAAAAAACGTAAGTTATCATAATGTGACAGAAAACAGTTGTGGATGCGTGAGGCTCTCCCAATGACTTTACATATGTTGCTAGAAAATGACCACAAATATGAATAATGGCTTATGGGACTCAGATCCAACATAATGTAGGTTAAGTAGCTTGGGAGTTGAAGCGAGTTAATCCCAGCTCAGGTTACATTAGCATATATTATTGCATGACATGAATGTTATGGATGATTACAAACTCATTTTTGCAGAGTTTTTCCTCTATATGTTGTTTTAATGCCATGAGATCATTATGTGATAACCAATGCTACATAAATAAAACAGATTTGATTTGAAGAAAAGCGTCAAAAGATAAAGAGCAAATTTTAATAGCAGTTGGTTGTCTATGTTTACTTTACATTTAGAGTTGTTTCAATTAAATTATGTGATTGTAATTGCTTAATAAAAAGGCTCATCAGCAAAGCCAGATTTTTGTTTTTAACTTTAGAAATACATTTTTTATTAAACTTTGCCACAGACACCGCAAACCCACGGTGTAATAGCTGATTCAGTATTATAGGGGAAAAAAAAGTAATGAGGCATTAGCCTGGATAAGAAAAGAAAAAAAAAAATGTTAACGCTGCTGCTGAATTTGGAAAAAAAGATTAAAGTAAAAAAAACTAAAAACTTCCACTTAAAAAGGGAGAGATTTTACTTCTTATTCTTCACTTCTGGATATGAAAAAAAAAAAAAAAAAAAAAAAAACCTGAAGGCGAAATGTGATAGTGTCTTTACTTCAGCAAGTCCATGTACTGACAGTAGCTATTATCTGCACACAAGTTGGACATCAAATGAAACCATTCTGGTAATGATGACAAAGACAGAACGGACCTCTGTCACTACTTATCAGTGTCATCCATGCACTGTTTGCAGCAGGACGCAGTGAAAAACGTGTTGAGGGGTAGCAAGAAGATAGTACTTTTGAGGCGAGTCACTGATAAGCATGCTGAAAAAATGTGAAAATAGAGAGAGAAAAGTTTTCACCTTTTCTAAGTTTTATTCACTGTATATCTATCTGGCATACAAAAGGTTTCTGTAAGTGTAATTGGTATCAGTTTCTTGAGTTGCAATTTATACGGATCCACTGGTAAGCGATAGACGGGTATGGTTGGAAATATAAGTTAAAGTCTAGAAAAAGTGATATGATCAAGAAAGTTTCAGCAATGATGTAAAGTTGGTGATGGAACGGCAAATAAAGCAACATTTTACTTTTTCTGACAACACTACCGTTCTGGGCTCTGACTTCCAGACGGATATCAAATTTGTTCGTGAGTAGTGAAATGCCTTCATGATCCACTACCTCTGCTCAAATTGAATCTGACCTGCTCCCTCCTCCGCTGATAATAAGCAATGGGTAGGAGAGAAAAAAAAAAATGGATCCGGTTGGGAATTATAGAGATATAAATGTAGACATTTACAGATGGAGCCCTCGCAGAGCTCGACAGAGCTCGACAAATCACACGTTTCATCACTTGATTATATCTGTGGAGAACAACTGCTTCCATATAATAAAAAATGGCTGGGTGTGTGGAATCAGCCTTCCTTTAGCAGGCACCATTTTGTTGTATGGACGGTCTGAAACATGTGTGTGAACCATCAAATCCAAACAAAAATTCAGATTTATAGAATTTATTTTTTTAGAGACACAGACTGTTAAGTGAAATGAATAGCATTGGTATAAGGACATATTACATGTTTTCAAGTGAGACGGGATTTGATCAGGTGATAGTCGACTGTCATCTGCAAAGAACCGAACTATGACACGGATGACAAGTAAACATTTCAGTGTCCAGTAAGCTGAAGGGTGCGTCACCCATGATATTGAAGTCGGCCCAGACAAACCACGACCTGCACTTGTGGACACGATTGAGGCCCGGTCTTGAGACTGAGTGCGACACTCACAGATGCAGTGGAATTCCAGGCCTCTTTTTTTGTGTCTGTACACACTGCGCCTGTATCTTGTTTGCTGTACAGTACTGCTGTGGGTGATCATGTGGAACCCAGACTGGAGCACTGGCCGTGTTGTGTGTGCGCTGTCATCTCAGATGTGCACAGAACATTGAGGAGTCACAGATCACTACCCCTCGGGGAGATGGAGTTTGTGTGTGTCAGAGAGCGGGGGACTGTGTTTGTATGTGTGTATGTGTGTGTGAGAAAAGGGAGAGACAGAGAAAGGAGCTGGTTGTTATTTTACTTCTCACGTACTTTTCAACTGCCTCCTTCAGTCTTGCTGTCACCAGCTTCGCCTGGCGCCATTACCAGACCGACTCAAGCCACAAGAGAGCCTCGGCTGGCCAGATAGTCACATGTACATATTACCTGACAGGATGAAGTCAGTAACAGGCAAAATGGACGTGCTAAGATTTACTGTTGATCACACAGACCATACTTTGGCCTTGTGGTGCGTTCGGTTTTGAATGTTTCAGTTTGTGTCTTTCTGGCCAGCCTCTATTATATTCAGAACTATTTATTTCCCTGGAATGTCCCTGGAGTGTTATTCTTTCATCTCACCATTAAGTTGAGGTTAATTAACAAATTTGACCATGTGTATTTTGAATTCAGATTTCAGGTTACGAACGACAGCCACCTCATCAACCTGGTGTCAAACCAAAGCCGGCAGCTGCTTCGATTAATACAAGCGAAAATACTTTTTTTTTTTTTTTAATTAGAACTTTGCTTCTGTGTTAACTGGGGATGTTTCTTTCAACATAAAGCACTCAATAGCCTAACTATGACTAGAAGAAATGCGCCTCCAACATCTAGTCAGTCTATAAGTCAGCCTGAATTGTACATTTGCACCAAGTTTAATGGAGTATTATTGGAAATCACTGTTACCTTGGACAACATAAATTAATCAATTAATCATTGGGTCCGTAAAACCATTTTTTGTAATTCATAAGTGATATTGCAATGCAGTGTTTTTTAGGGAAAATACAGGAAGACAGGAGTCAGACAAACAAAAAGATAACTTACAAAGAAATCACGTAACAAGACAAACAACTCATGGATGTCGCGCTGCACATTTTCTGTTTCTTGTTTGTTTTTGTGCCCCCCCCCCCTCCAAGGCTCATGCTTCCTCTCCTCTTGTCTGATTGCTGCTCCCTACCCTGATGTGTTTCACCTGAGCCTGAGTGTGTGATTATCTGCACCTGGTGACTGTAGTATATATTGAGCGTCTCTCGTGTGTCTTGTTGCCAGTTCATCTGTGTTGTTGACTGTATTCTCCATGATCTCTGAATTGCTCTGTTTCTTGGGTTTCAGTTTGATGGGGTTTTTGAATTCCCTGCGTTCCTGTGTTGCTTGTGTTCCCTGTAACTCAAAAAATTAACACTTGTCGTGAAGTCTGCTCTGCCCAACATTTTGAGTCCTCTTTTGACAAGTGTCAAAGACAGGTCAGAAAAGAATATACAACTAGCACCATGTCAATGATATGATCCTATGTGGATGATATTTTGGCTTTTTCAACATATTGCATGTTTTAAGTTAACCTGTGCATTATGTAGCTGTAGTGAGTCACTGCAAGTCACTATACCAAAAAACCAAACTGGCTTGGTTAGTTCGCGGGCTAGCATTCTTTAATAGATGCCACTCTGGGTTAGTTGGAAAAACGTTTATCAAATGATATCTTACATTTTGTTATATTGTCTTGACTGTTTATTTGATTAAAATTTTTTTTTTAAACAACATAAAACCTCTGGATACACCACATGTGAAATTTTGCACAATAAAAGAAGGCAATGTATTTTGGACTTTCAGATACTTTCTGTCGGTTTGCCTCATGAAGCTGAATCCTGCATATTCTCAAGTGATTTTTCTCTTTTTTTGGACTTCTTTTTCATTTGGGTCCCAGTCAGTCTCCCTGACATGACATGTCACTGTGCTTTACAATCTGACTGCTGTCAGGCAAGCTAAAACCAACCGAGCTACAGGTTGAGACCGGCGGTTAATTTTCCTTTACTGAAGCAATCTATATTTGCAGGTCTGTCTGAGTGGGTTTGTGTCTCACTCTGAGTTGGTGACATTCAACAGGATAGAAAAGCGAAAGCTGGCTAGGAAAAAGCCTTTTCCGTACAGCTCAATGATGCATTCAAAGCCATGTCCTAAAAAAAAATCCTAACTTTACCTGAATAATGAGCTGAGATTTTTGAGTTAATCATCTGGTGAGGAAAAAATAAAAAATCATCCAGCCTTTTGTGGGGCTTTAACATTTCAATCAAGTCATCATTAGTAAACGCAATAAGCTTTATAGTGTAGCACATACAATATCTGAAGCATTGTGAAAAAAAAGATTTTATATCTTTCTCCAGCTGTCCATCATGCTGTCTTACACACAAACAGAAACACACACGTTGACAATAAATACCAGGCAGTGATGGCTTTTTACATTGCTGTGAACACGAGATATGACTAATCATGATTATACGCGAGTAGTCTATTACAGGCTGAGCGAGCCTATCACTGCATAATCGGAGGGGAGATGGAGAGAGAGCGCGGGTGAAACTCCTGTCACCAGATATTTGCGTGGAACCTAATATTTGCATAACTGTGTGTTAGATAAGCGTGGGGACCATTATAGCATGGCATGGCCATAACCGGCAGGCATACAGACAGCCAGGCGTTATGGGGGCTGATTGGGTATGGTCTCTGTGGTGATTCCTATTAAAGATGGATAGTAGATGCGGAGGATTGAGAAGTTGTGGAGGAAAGTGTGTCAGACTTTTCATGCACATCCATTGAACGTATTTCTCTATCTTTTTTTTTTTTTTTTTTTTTTTCTTTTTCAAGACAATA
>OMNM01014063.1:3671-29519 GCA_900302745.1 Parablennius parvicornis | reverse complement strand
GGTTTTGTCGACGTTTTGCCTTTTATAACTCAAACCAGAGAGGAGAGCGGAGAGACTTGGCGCAGAGGTTGCGAAGATAAGAGGGGGATAACTCAAGTTGTTTACATCTTTTGAATTTTGTAACTGCTAAGTACACTTGAATGTTCAATTGCAATCTATTTTCTATTGTGAATGTATATTTATTTGTCATTGTCAGAAGTTTGTTTTTCCTTCTTTTTTTTGCAATTAACTGACAAAATCTGAAAACAAAATAAAACATGAATAAACCAAAAGTATATTTTGTCTTTTCTTCCCTTTTTTACAGTGGACAAACAGCACAGGGGTGTTCAATTTCAACTCTGAAATGCACTAAAAGCAGAAATGTGCCAAACGTAGTTTTTCCATATAGTAGTAAAAGGACGCTGGGATTTTATTTGTGTGCAGTCTTACATCTTGCATCAACAAAAATCCATAGCTGCACTGTCTGTTATGTCACACCTTTATCCAAACATCAAACAAAGAAAATCCAGTGTTTGAACAGGAAAGGGTATAAATCCAGTGTTTGAACAGATGTGACAACATCACATCTGTGTCACTAGAGCACTTGAGGTCAGGGCAAAGTGCAGAAATGGATCATTCCTTAAGGAGGAGGACAGGGCACAGTGGGGTACCGACACCAACTTCTCTCTTTAATATTCAGATCAGACTCGGCAACTTTTCATTTTATTGATTTGAAGTGATCTCAAATACTCTTAAATAGTACTTAAATAGAAACCTGCAACAATTATATCACTGTTTTAGTAGTTAGTAGTAGTGTTGCAGTGAAAGCAAAATCTATACAACTGCACAAGTTATTGCAAATGTATCATTGGTATTGCAATATCAACATATATGAATTAATCTCGTGCAAATTTGAAGTATCAAGAAAAAAATTCACTCAAAACCAACAACAAAGTTTTTGAAACACTGCTAATGGAAATGAGAAGCTCAGTCACAACCTGTTCACACGATGACATTTTCAAGTGAAAATGCAGAATTTTGCTAAGTTTTGGGCATCCTATTTACATAACTGTGCTCGTAGTTGGTAAAAATGCAACTTTTTGATAATGGCTGCCAAAGGTGGAACTTTTCAAAAACGCTCCAACTCTGGCGGGGACAACTTTTCTGAAATAGTGCTACTCCACATGCGTACCACATCATAGTAAATACTTCTGCACATTCACAAGTAGATGAACAACAACAAACATGGCAGCCTCCAGAGTGTCATGAGAATAAAAAAACTGACAAACATGAGGTTCAGTGTTTGGCGAAAGCTACAAAGTAGATGAGTAAAAGTTGTGCAATGGGTGATTTTATAGTACCTCCAAGAACATTACCTTACGCCAGTGAGTATACCTGGCCAGATATTTATTCGTTTTTCATAATTTAATCTGGAATATGACTATGTGCATGCAGAAAAACACAAAACATTTTACTTGGCCAAAAACAGTAGAGAATGTGAGAATATAAACTCTCCGTTCATGTTTTGGTTCACTTTTATGGTCTGTTTGCCTCATATCAGCCATGATACTTCAGATAAATACATTTAGGTTGACATGTCTGCTAAACTGTAACAGTACAAATAATCCTCACACACTTTCTGGTTTCCTGCAGTAATCTGGAACCATCAAGAAAAGAAGAAGGCATAATCCCTGCTTTCTGTTCTAAACCATCATGGAAAAACCCTGAAAGTACTCAAATCACCTTCTTCTGCTACTATACAAACATTTGACTAGCTGTTGCATCACAGAGTGGATACTTTGTCTTTCCAATTGGTAGATTAAAGGCCTTGAACGTCACAAAAACGAAACCTCAATCCCTCTCGGGGTGTACTCATGCATTTTAATCACAGGCCTGGAGCAGGAGCAACCGCAGAATAAAAACCACAGAAAATAACAACAACCACCTGCAAGCAAGTCGGAGGATATACGACATTCTGCAGTTTGTTCTCATCACAGTTTTGAATTCTTTTCAGAGTCTGAAAGTGAGCCAGAGACACGACGTGCAGTACTTTCCCTGTTTTGTAAATGATGCTGCTCGCCGCTATCAGTAATCCTGTCTACAGTACGCTTTGAAGAACCCGATGCGTGGTGCAGATAGAGGAAGGGTGTGAGGAGTCAGGGACGCTCGTACTGTAACACTGCCCTCCCACCATGCCCTCCACTCCTGGCCGCATTCGTTCTGGGAATTACAGCCGGCATTAATATGCATGTCTGTGCCTATTAGCCTAAGAGTAACATTTGTTTTTGCTCCTAATGAAAATTTATGCGCCGATCTTTAATGCAGCAAGACGAAAGCAAGCTCCTAGAATATCATGTATTTGGAGGCAGGATCACAACCCTCTCGCTCCGAGCATATGGCAACGTGGTTTATTCCATATCATGAAGATATCACCTGCACAAAATGTGCCAGCAGATGAGCAATGAGGAAGAAACGTTCAGGCCACGTAAGGTTGTTTTAAACAATCCTTGAATCACCGACTTCAACCTTTTTCATGCTGTGAAGGAAACCACATGCTACCTGAGCAGCACATGCTGATTTGACATATATATTACACCGCCTGCAAACAAAAGTAAAAATACCTTGACGTCGTGTCCTAACTGATCCACGCTGGCAAAAATAGAGACTATTTTTTTTTTAAATGTGACTTGGTATGTCAGTTATGAATACATTCATAACAATTATCTTTTAATATAAGACATGCAGTAATTAATTTACTGAAATAGTTAAAGTAATCATTCCACATATTTCATTTAACACATTTTACAATTACTTGAATGTTAAATATTTTGAATATGAAGTAAGAGGACTTATTTGTAAATTTTCTTAATTAAACATAAAGCTTATCTTTCACTTCCGAACAATATCATATAATATCAACATAAAAAATGATTCATCATTGTCTTGTGTTTTCCTATGATTTGTTTTATTTGTCTGTTAATTTACCAAAACATAAAGCAATATTTTGTTGCCTATTATCTTTAGATGAGAAAATAGAAAGAGAACAGATTTGAGCTGTTACAGTAACAATACACAGGCTGTAAAGACTTAAAGCTTGAGTTCAAAAACAGACCTGAATCCTTAAAAGAATGAACAAACTTGTTTTTGTCAGTTTGTCCAAACGGAATTAAACTACTTTCCTCCCAGACGTTGATGTAATCCAATTTATTCAAGTTTATCTTCACCAAGTCTGAGGAAATCGTAAGCGACCTGGAGGAATTAATCGGAGCTCTGAGGCTTTTCAGTCGCCTCGTATGTTCAAATCCATCAGATGTGAAAACAATAGAAGCGTCCCGAGTTTTCTCATTAAAATCGTTCTGTGCAGATTTCAGAACAAAATGGCTTCAAACATGAACTTTGAGATGCAGCTTCCCCCAGATGTCCACGATGCTAACGCACCCACACTGACTCACAAAAATGCAACTTTTTTAAAAATGCTCCAACTCCCATCTTCGTGGAAACCAGGGAAAACGCAACGCAGCGTAAACCTATAGAAAAGCCTGTCACTCACAAGGGAAACATGGAAATTCGAGTTGAACCAGAGATTTTTGATTGTGAATGAAAAGCGCCATTCACCATAACATCACCAATAATTGCTCTCTTTCTGTTTTCGTCACCCAGAAGAGTCCAAATGTATTCAAGATGATTACATAACGAATCGAGCACAAGTAACCCCAATATTCAGTGTTCAAATGCTGAGTCAGACGAAGGACACAGATACCTGAATCTTCTCATGTTCTGTGCTGTACAAGTCCACCCTGTGTTAGTTTAAGTTGAACACGTGGGAATGTTTTACGTAAGACAATAGGACTCTTAGACTGAAGGGTCACAAGCCTGATTTTAACTCCAAGGCTCAATGTGAGTCTGAGTGCTCTGATAGGAAGTCAATTCTGAATTTAAGATTGCTTGATGAAATGATTGCAATGGGCTGTTTTATTTCTGAATATTTTCTGAAAATTACATAACGTGTTGTCCCAATGGCTTCTGCGATAATTGACGTTGATGCATTTTTTTTTTTTTTTTTTGCTTCCGCCGATTAAGTCCACGAAGGCGTAACGTCGGCCCTTTCAATCTTCCCATCATGGTCTGAGCAGATCCTTGCACTTTTCTTGAATGAAATCTCCTCTGAAGTGATTATTCAATCGGGGGGAAAAAAAAAACTATTTACTCAAACTCGTCATTGAGCCACTACAAATTAGAAGCTCATCCAGATTCATCGATGGCCACAAAGTCAGCGTTATGCAACGGTCTCCTGCGCGAACGCTCGAGCAGACGGATTGAGTTCATTGCGGAATGTTTTCTAAGAAACCAGCGACTGAATCATCTGGGCCTCCTGATATTTGCAGGTCTATTTTCAGGCTAACGGGACCGGTCTGTGGACTCTCGTTACGCAACGCGGGGCTCAATGGGCCGACTGTTGCCGCAGAGAGATGTCAGCGCTCGATATGACGGACCTGGCGCATGCAGGATGCGTGGCACCGGGTGTCTGGCAGCATCGGTCTTGATCCGTAATGTATTTATGTTTCCACAGAGCTCCTCAGGCAGAGTCAGACGTGGCTCAGATGAAACTGAAAAGGACAGACCTGGATAACACAGTGACATAACCTGATTCCCACTAATGTGTTGAGAGAACTTGTTGTTTTGCATATCAGGAATCAGACTTTTTTTTTTTTTTTATTGTATGGAAATAGTAGAGAAAAGTCCAAGTGTTTTTGCCGAACAGCACCTGCATGGTATTCACTGCTAAATCAATGCAACATTTGCAAATATTGGCATTGTGAGTTTTCCGTAAAACCAAGAATATGTTGAATGTTAATATTTGGAGCAGAAGGGGAAACTCCAGAGCAGCGATCTCCGACCTTTCTGACTAAATGAGCTGTTTTCTTGACTTTCCGAGAGCCGCTTTAATTTTAGCTAATTTGACTAACACCTTTTATACCACATCTTCTGTCAGTTTTGACTTTTTAAGACATTTTATCTCTTTTTTTCTGTTTTTGCTGGTTCTTGCAATTTTTGCTCTTTTTTATTGGTTTTGATTATATCATCAGTATCAGCTGTCTTAGGCTTTTCAGCTGTTTTAACTTTTTCACAGATTCTTCAGCCAGGAAATGGATCTATTTTTGAAAGTTAGTCTTGTCTGTAATAATAAAAAGAAATTAAAAACTGTCAAGGCTCATTTAAAAAGAAATATGGTTTTAAGTGTAACTTAAGACAACTAGTTTGTTGTCTCCAATGCCATTGTTCAAAAAGAAGTAATAACTTAGTTATCACTGTTTTTTATATGATGATGATCCTGCGTTGGAGTTTTTCATACAAGAAGATTCTAAAACTGCGGATAAGAAATGTAAAAAAAAGACACATGATGGCAGAGTAACACATGAGAAATGGAGGTGCATAATGGCCATAGCCTGGATCATCGAACCTCGCGGTTCCCATCTGGAACCAGAGATATTCATCCTGAGTTTGGTGTTTCCTCATGCTCCACTGAGTTAACAGAGTGTGAAAATATTTAGTTCAACGACCTGCGATTAAACTTTGCACCTGGGATGATTTTCACCAACGGCTAACGCTAAACTCAAACAGGAAGTGTTTACACAGTAATGGACCGTACCTCCTCGCGTACGTGCATCTCGTCTCCGTGTTCAACCTTCACTTTAAAGCACGTGCGTCTGCAATGTATGAATGCGTGACTGTTAAATCGTGGATGCTCAACGAGGCCTCTGATTCATTGTTAAGCAACACGGTGCAGTCGCCCACGTCCGCCTCCGGACGCGGGCAGAGCACACAGAGCGGCGCACTCCGGGTTAGGCTGTAACCGAGCCACAGGAAGTCATCTGCAGTTAAACTGTAACGCCGACATGCTTTTAATGTTTGCCGTAGTGTGCAGAAGTTATACAGTTGCAGAAACCGGAAGGTGCTGTTCCTCCTGTATCGGTTCATAATTAAGTCACCTTGATACCTTGAGAATTATTGCCAATCGAAAGAAAGTGGCTGCACTCCATGATGCTGCCTCCGCCGTGCTTCACTATGGGGATGATAATCTCTCATAGCGGCTTCTCATTTAACATTTTTGGAAGTAAACTAAATGTATCCATCTGCTTGTGAAATATGAAACCGATGAAAAGTTACACAAAGCTTTGGCTGATTAAGGTCCCGTTTACATGACAGCATTTTTTTAAAATGAAAGAGTGAGGAGTCACTGAAAATGGAACTTTTTGAAAAAAATGCTTCCAAGTTGGAAACGGTGTAAAATTTAAAAACGGGGCCTGATTCTTCACCTGTACATTAGGTCTCTGGGGTCTGCAATTTCAATAATTTCATCTTAAACTACAACTGACGCTATTTGTTCAGCATGACTTTGAAGAGGATTCTAATCTGCGTTAAAGAACTTTTACAAATCCCTCAATGAAATCATTATTATCATACAAAGGAGCATTCCATTTCCATACATCTCAAAAGATTTTTTTAAAGCAAGGCGTGACACTTAGTTGGGGAAAATACTGTATTTACTTTTTTGATGAATATTTGGAAAAGCACATGTCGATGTCACAAAATATTTCTTTCTGCCTTCGAGGTAAACGCTGAGGAAACGGTTCAAAGACACAACGTTGAGCCTCAGCTCTGAAAGATGCTTCATCCTGTTTTCCATCTTTCTCTCTCACATGTTGAAAAACAAAAAAAAAATACTCCGAATCACATGTTCAAACACGCACATAGACACATAGACACGCACATGTGAAAATTGCTCATGCATCTAATTTCAGAGCTGTGTGTGTGTGTGTGTACTCCCTGCTTGTTTGTGTCTGTCCGTCTAAATTTAACATTGTTCTGCCAAAAGAATCGATTCAGACCGGCGTTCAGCACGAGTTAACCGCGTTAACCTCCTCACATGCTCTCATAAACACTGTTCTCAGCTGCACTTAGGGGAGGACAGAGCAACGAGCGGCGCGCTCTCGAATTCTGAGTGCATACTTTCTACGAGCTGAAGTCACAACCCAGAGATATTTCTGGTTTCCATTGTATTACTTTAAATGTTTTTTGGGTTTTTTTAGAGGTTTATGCATGTAAAGAAGGCAAAAATATTTACAATTTAAATTGATATGTGACTGAAAATCTTTTTACACATCCAAAGAGATTTAATTGAAACCTCAAAAATCCCTCAAATGTTGAAAGGTTGAACAGCAGACTCAAAACAACCACAGAGACGCTTCAACGACTTTGTGGACTCCAGAAAATGCACCTGTTCCGTCTCAAAACTACAGATTTGCACCAAATTATGAACAAACAAATCAACAAAACAAAGAAGACGTGCCAAATTTTAACAGTCAAATTGAAAATGATGATAAAAGATACAAAAATTAAAACAAATAAGGATATTTATCACCACATGGACCAGAACAAAAAGATTTAAAAAAAAATTACAAAAATAATTCACAAAACACACAAATTATTGAAAATCAATAGCAGAGACAAAAAAAAGAATTATGGAGTGTTGCTCCAACGACCAAAATCAGACTCCAGCTCCCTCAAAATAATGTCAGAAGCTGGGGCCATTATCACCTTTTTCGTTTCGGAAACGGCTTAAAGGCGAAAAACAATGTTGTTAGCATAGCATGCCACCAGTTTGCACTGACTGTTGTTTTTGGAATGAAACCACACACACGAGTACAGAGAACAATATGCAATAATAAAAAAAAAAAAAAAACACAACAAAAAAAAACTCCAGAGTCTTAGGAGAATATTGTATGTCATCATGACACTCTGAAGGCAAACTTAATTGTCCATGTACTCGCGCATGTGCAGCAGGGCTATTTACTCTGGCTGCGGTGCGCATGCGCAGTAGCAGAGTTGCATTTTCCCCCGTTGACACGGAGTCAGACTATTTTCAAAAAGTTCCACCTTGGGAGCAGTTGTAAAAAGGTTGTGTATTCAGTGGCTCTGAGCATTGTTGACATGTAAGCACACCCCAAAGCACAATGAAATCTTTATATTTTCACTTGAAAATATCATGTAAATTGGGCCTTCATTTTGCTGACTCAGCATCCACTATTGGCACAAAAGAAAAAAAATAACTTAAATGAGATGAATGTTGATTGAAAATTTGTTCAGTTTTGCTTCTGTACTGAATAGTTATTGACACTTATGGAATGCTAGCTTTCGCACACTAGCTTTAACAGTTGTAAAGGAATGTTATTGATGGTTGCTGACTCAGCAGCTTCTAATGCATATTAGCAGTATATCAATGAGATTAGTTTTGTTGAAAATAGTTGCATTGATTTCGCCAGATTTAACATGACAGATGTTAGTGTTGATAAAGATGTCATTATTTTTATGACATAATATTCATTGGCACCAAAAATAGGTTATCAACACTTCGTGGGAGAGGATCAGTAACTTGTTTTACATCAATGAAGTAACATGTGATTCATGACGACCTGGTAGGACGCCGTTATCGAGCCTCACATCGCCAGCAGCAGAGCAACAGGGCTCGCTATTAGAAACAGGTGATTTATACCTTGTGGATGATAATCTTCTCCTTCAAAGGCTGTCGGAGTGGAGCGGACAAGACACAGGAGTGAAAAATTCAATTAAGAGTGGCGTAAGGTGGTAAGAGTGGCCTCTGATGTGAGTTGTGGAGTGTGTGTTGGCCGGAGACAGACACACTGACGCACGTCGCTGATATTCAAGATTGTCGGGTCTATGATGGAGCTTGATTTCACAGTGGAACAGTCCAGAGTGCCGCTTCAAACACAAACAGCCTCCGTGAATGGATTATAAATCAACAGAGTTCATTGATTCTGATTTGAAGGATCACAAGGATTCTTCTTAGTTTTGGTGATGTCTTCCAACAAGGATTGTTATCTGGTTTAGAAACCTGCAGCCAGCAAGGCTGTTATATATCCAACTGAATGATTGGTCTGGACGTGGGGGAGTGGCCGTTGTTTAGACTTGTGATTTACCCTTCCATGGAGTGGCACATTTTGAATCAAGAGTCCCTGAGTTAATATTTCCATTATTATTTTTGTAATTTTTTTTTTACCATTTAAATAATTTCAAAATGAGGTCTTTCAGCGAGGGATTTCAAGGCGGAGAGTACACGTGCTCCTTTCTCGTTTTCCATCATCAAATCTCAATCAGGGCTGAGTGCTCCTGGTCTTTCAAACCAAATCAGGCGAGCTTTCTAATAAAAGAACAACGTCACTACCTCACGTGCCGAGAAAAACAGGCCTTATTTTTGTGTTGACGATGTTACTGATGATTATTTGCGCTTCGGGTAACCTGCTCGGACTTGTACTTTGGGGAACGTTGGAGCCTTTTCTTTGGTTTACGTATGATGAGACATTCATGCTTTTTCGAACACGTGCAAGTATGTTGAAGGCTGCTCAACAAAGTATGGAATGCATTAAGTGTAGCCCTCTTTAAAGAAAACTGAGACAAATGTGAAGTCACAGTCAGTATTGATTTATGATTAATTTCTATGTATTCCATTCATTTGAAATATTACGTAACAAGTAAGACACGAGTCACAATTAGTCCCATCGTTTTCATCTTCTAATTTTGTTGCTCAGCAGAGAGAATATTGAAAAGGACTTTCATTTTGCAGTTCTGTGTGAGAAATGAGACAATCAAATGAATGGCTTTGTTGTTTGTCAACCAAGGCTCCGTTTAGATGACGTTTTTAACAGCTTTTACATGGCAATGTCTTGAAAATGATGTAGTTTTCATGTACGGCCACAAGTGGGTGCTGTTATTTGTTTTTGTAATGAAACGACACGCACATGCACGCAGAGATCAATACGTTATAAACATTAACGATGGCGATTACATAGATATGCACAGAGGCCTCCATTGTTGTTACTGTCCATCTACTAATCATGTGCAGAAGGTTTACTAGTTCACTCGGGCCATGTGTGCGTAGTAGCGGTGTTTCAGGAAAGTTGTGTTTTCCCCCCGTTACCAAGCAAACAAAGTCAGAGAATTTTCAACAAATTCCACATTGGGAGCCATTTTCAAAAAGTTGCATCCATGCACGAAGGACACAGGCTCCCAAAACACAATGAAAGTTTTCCTTTTCACTTGCAAATGTCAGATAAACTGGGCCTAAATGAACTTAAATTGGTGTAAACGGGGGAAAACACACCTTTTGCAAAAATTATGTTTGCAAAATGCCAATCAACAGTGCCAACTTGTAGCCCGGTATATTTACCATATTTTTCAGTGTTTCTGCTCTTTCAGTGTAAATGGGCATCATTTTCAAAATGTTGGTGTGTAAACACAAAACGTTTCTGGAAAAAAATTCTAAGCGTTTTTAAATAAAATGTTGTGTAAATGAGCCGGAAACTCACCCCCTGTTCAATTTGACTATTTACCTCAAGTGTTGTTGTTTAGGTCTGTTTTACTTCTGGAAAAATTTCACAAGAAACTTTTACTTGTGAACCTGTTGAAGAATAGTACTCCCTTTGTATTATATCTTAAAATGAAAACTCATATGTTACCATTCAAATGAATGTTTGGACAATTTAGTAATTGACCCAAAAATTTAAAGAAAAACACATACCATATTGAAAACATTGGGGAAAAAAAACACATTATTAAAGTTCCAGGAATAAAAATGGTATTGTCTTACTTAGAGTGCCTCTGTGTGGAATTTGGTCTGTTTCTTCCAACGTGGAATGTTTCATTATTCTAGCTAGATTAAATGGCTAAACAGTGGATAGTGATTAACGAGTAACTCTTTGGTTTGTTCTTCCTCCCTCGGTAAACCTGTGGGTGGACGGCTTCACAGGCCGAGCCAGGATGTCCTACAAATCTCGTGCTAGTGTTTACGTCTCCAGACACATGCTGCCTTTCTCTTTACCGCAACGCCAACTCTGTTAAGTCTAATCACTTATTTAACGTGTGAAATGATAATAGTTGCAAGCTGCTGCGGGTTGACTGCAGGTTGCTCCGACGCCTCTGCCTCCCTTAAAAACTCTCGGCTCCTGTCTTGTCTTGACATTTCCTTGGCAGCTGCTGGTGACTCATCTTAAAGGCTGAAAGTCCACTCCCTTGAAGTACAAGTAGATGTGTGACATGAAGAGCTTCAGTCAGGGCGACCAAGGATAACGCGTATTTGTTTATGGCGGGCCTTTGGTGTCTGTGTTTTGTAATATTTCTCTGTCATATTTAATCAATTTTTGACTCTTGTATGTCTCATCATGTTTGCATATGTTTGCTCTCCTTTGTATCTTTGATGTCTTATGTCATTTTTCATACTTTTATGTTTCTTTATGTATATTTCCTATCCTTTAGCTGGTGTCCTGTGTTGTCATTCTGCATCCATTTGTTGTAATGTTCTTGAATATTCCTGGACTCCTGGGCCTGTGTCTGTTTGGACGTTCAGTATTTCTCCTCTTTGGTATTAAACAGCTGCACAACACATCTGTGTTACAACAAGCTGTGCGAGTATGCACGGCTGCAGGCACGAGGCCACTCCAGCATGCGGGTGTGTTTACGTTCGGAATCCGGCTGCTTCGATTCACAGGCGCGCTCGTCATCTATTGGCTCTGCTTTCCGAGAGCAAACAATGAGCATGTGGTGAACGACTGTCTCGGACACACCTCCGTGGTGTGAAGCCGCCCTTATCTCAAGTGTGAGAGTTGGTTACTAGTCAACATACCGAGTTAAAGAAGTGAAGCAATAGCAAAGATCAGAGTTCACGATTATAAGAGAAATTGGATCTCAGGTCCCGTTTACATGACGTTTTCTGGTGAAAATGGAAAACTTTCATTGTATTTTGGGTGTCTGCAGTGCCATAGAAAATGCAACTTTTCGAAAATGGTGCACATGATTAAACGTTTTGAAAACACATTTTGAAACAGGAGGAAGACACAACTTTTTGTGAAATGCTGTTACTGTACATGTGCAATTAGATGATCAATAATAACAACAACAACAACAGCGGCCTCCAGATTGTCATGACTTCTCGTTCGTGTTCTCTGGGGAATGTCTACGTATTTGCTAATGATCTCTGTTTACATGTGTTTGGTTTCGCAATAATAAAAAAAAACAAAAAACAGCACCAATATAATGTATAAACATCCTGCCCAGGATTCACACTAAATGAAATACCTGTTTACTGGATTAATCTTACTCAGTCGTCCTGATAGCAACATGATAAACGAACCCTTTAAAGTGACATTAGCATTAGCCCATATCCTTGTTCACTGGGATGCATTACAGATGTTGGTCATTTTTGCTGCGATGGCATCATGCGTCCATTTCTTTCAGAAAATGCCAGTATCCAGAATATAGCAGATTAGAGCATATTTCTCACACCAGCTGATGAGTTTGATCAGGTTATTTTTAATTGTAGAGCACCATTATTCAATTTTATTTTATTTGCAGTGCACCGAATACAACACGGTCATTGCAGGGCACTTCCATACGAACAAACAAAGGAGATGTGGACAGGATTAACAAATCTCCACTTAAGAGATGGTTCAAAGTAACATTTGGTACTTTTTCCCAAGTAAAAAGGTCCTTTTTAATCCAATTCATGGTTAATTACTCCTCGCAGTGGAAACCACCGTACTTCACTGATACTTAAATTTGTTTTGGACACAGATCAGGAAAAGCTTGTTTCTTTTTGCCTGACATTTAAGAAGCAGGGAATGCTACTCATGGCCCACTATTACGAGGTTACCTAGGTGCATGTTGTCATTTACCTGCACGTGGCTGCTTCCGCCTTGTTGCTTTGTTATCGTCAAAATAAACCAGCATCGCCACACAGACAGACGGCCAGCAGACGCTCATTCAGGAAATACTTGTCGTGACATACGTGTAGCATAAATACAAATTTGTGCGATGACTTGCATGAAGGATACAACCGTATGATGTTCTGGATTGTGTTTAACTTCTCCAGAAATGTTGGCTTGAAATGACTTCACTCTGACGCTGTGAGGACGTCACAAACGTTACAAATCGATGATTCATGCACTGTGTCGTTTGTGTGCATTACAGCCCAAAGTGAAGTCATTTGTGTGCTGTGATAACAGGGAAAAAAAATATATTAAATTACATAACCTTCAGTTATTATTGTAGCTATGAAGTATCCAGACCATTAGTTGGGTTAATAGGTCATCTTTTAGAACAATTGAGTTTGCAGATGCCGAGAACACCTTTTTAGTAATTAATGCAAAAACACTCTAACCTTTAGGTTAGGAGGGCTAAGAAACAATATAGTTTGGTTCTACGAGTACCACAAGTGGCACAACAGTTTCTTATCCCTTCTTGAAAGTCAGCAACATCTCTTTTATGATCTGGGACGTTGAGGTTGGTTATCATGGTGGTACTTGGAATACAAACTGAACATGATGCAAATCCAATGCAAACACCCAAAAGTGCAACATTAACAATACAACAGAAACACATAAAGGATTTTCTAGAATTTCATCATGTCATCTGGATGTTATTGCCATTCAAAGTAAACTCAATTTAAATATTGTCGCCAAACAACTACAATAATCTTGAAAAAGTCAATAATTTAACATTATCTTCCACAAATCAAGCTAACATTTGAGGAACTTTCTTCACAACAACATGTATCTTGGCGACTTATTTTCAAGAGAAAAATTAAGTATTCTTGGTCATTGCATGTGCAAAATATACAGTGTTTATTACATATTTGTTGTCGATTGCGAGTTGAGATGTCTATGTATCTGTTGACAAAAATCAGAAACCTCTGTTATAACCACGTTGTCTTGTGCATAGTTAATTTACGTTCATTATGCCTTTAGGTTGTTCATAAGTAACAAAATATCTTTGACATGTCTCAACGCGTTCTTCAGAAACGTCATTGACACTTCATTTGTTAAATCGTTCGTTTTAATATATTTCAAACATGATAGATAAAAACCAAGTAATGAGTACAATGAATACAATGATAGTAAAACTTAACATGCTTGAGATGGAGTAGAAAGAAGCAGGAGATTATTAAATCCCACTCCTTCCATTGAAACATGTCAAAGGTATGTTGTAAAAACCTGCCTGAGAAAAAGAAAAGTAAATATTATCCATGGTCTCCCAAAATGGTCCAAAGATCTCTTCTAAATGCACAATTTAATGCTTAGTGTAGCAAATCATCATCAGTGAGGCTCAGTTCAGCCGTGCTGGATCCTCACTGAGCTGTTGTGTTGGTTCTCTATTGCAAAATGTGTGTATAAGACCAGCGTGGCTCACAAGCAGTGTGAATGTAAATGAATGGCGAGTTCAAACCAATTGATAAAGCAGATGAATGAAAAGCTCAGTGTGAGAGGTGACTCCCACCTCCCTGGTCATAAATCATTAAATTACCGAGTCGAGAGCAAATACAATGTACAGTACATCCTATTCTGACGACTGCTGCTGTATACCTGGCATTGTTATGTTTGTTGCGTGACACTGTTACACAATGTTTCAGTGTGTCTCTGATTGATATTTTAATGGCTTTATTACAAAAGTGGAACGAGCAGAAGTTCAGTAATTTTCCAGCTGTTTACCTCAGTGTGTGTGTGTGTGTTAAAGATAGAACGACATCTATTACATCGCCCTATTATGACACAAATCCTTGATTAAGTGCTGTGGTTTATTCCAGACTGAAAAGTTCTGTGGCTGCTCTCTTCTGTTCGGACCACGGTGTCTTTGAACACTCAGTGTCAGTTTGTCCCAGGTTAGCCTTGAATTCACCACCGATTTAGTTTCTACGACACACTGAAAACGCTCCAGGCCTGTGCAACTATACCTACTGTTGGAAGAGGGACACGAACGAACTGGTAAAAATTCCAATTCGCACTGTCCAGATTTCAATTAAACTCTGAATTATTGCCAGTCATTTATGTGTCCAGGACAATAAGCCCGGTAGACTTGGGTGTGCATTCATTACCTTTCATGCTGGGTCGTGAGTTTACACAGTGGCTGTGAATACTGTGTGTTTAATGTGATAGGAGTGGCAATATAATTGATTGGTGCCATATGGTTTATGTCACCCAGAACTTCCGGAGGTATTGAGCTGGGGTAGGAGGAGATGGGAGTGGGTTGCGTTTAGTTTGCAGTTGTTGAGCGTATTATGTCACTGAGTGTCTTTGCATTCAAACAAAGAAAAACTAAAAAACTTGCATGCATATATATGTGTGTGCAGCTGTATGAAGCTGAGAGGTAAGTTGGACAAAGTGGGAAGGTCACCAAGCTGACAGTCGATGTCGGGAATGCTCATTCTGTGCCCGAATGAGCCCGATTACGCAGAAAAAGACTGTGACCTTTTACTCAAGTGAGTGGAGCCATCAAGACGCACGCTGACACACACGCACACACACTCTCACACGCAAGCATTCACGCCAAATTTACTAGCACAGCTTTCATGTTTTTTCAGCAAGGCACAAGTTTCTCTTGGGGTATCCATGTGAATCATTCGTAGAATGAAAAATATATATATAGTAACTTTAGATGAACCCACGGCATCCCAATGGTGCTCAATCAACATTTCAAAAACCTGTTTCCCCCTCCTACATCTCTTCCAGACATCCTGTAGACCATGTACCCGCACTTTGTGACCAATTACCCAGACTTAAATGATGACTGGTTTCACCGGTTACAAAAAAAACCAACAAAAATGCTGACAATTAAATGTTTCCGACACTCAACAATAGTCAAAGTTTCCCATCCTTGATGTATAGTACCATAATAACACAATAACAACCAGATATTAGGTAGCACCAGGTGAGATATTTACCACTATGATATACTTAAATGAGAAGATGAAAGATGCTTTTTACATTTCAAATACTTTACTGACTTGGGTTCACCTTCCCCATTTCTGACTCTTCATGACATATTGTCAGTAAAGGACACATTGAGGACCGATGGCACGTGCATCTTGGCACTGAAGATTTCTTGTGCTTGGGCTGCAATATTTAGAGTTAGTGTTGTGTTTTGCCCTGAGAGGCAGATCAACCTGGCTGTGGAGTATCAAGTTGCAGTAGCACGCATGTTTAGATTGACACATGCTCAGACACCTGCAACCGTAGCCAGTAAAGGCGATGCTGAAATACCAATACTACTCGGATTGGGTCCCATGTAGATCGCTGAGAGTACCTTTAAATATGCAGCCTCCAGAAATGTTTGTGCAGACTTTCTTAAGTTCAGAGTCTTATTAAATACGTGTAAAATTTGATGCAGCAGCACATATTTCAAACATTTTGAAAGTTTGGAAATCAATCCAACCTTCAATTCACTGTGAAAGTTCAAGGCTGTCTCAACTGGAAGAACAATGAACCTTGCACATAATTAACACACGCTTCGTTTGTGACGTCCCTCGTGACGTCAATTTTGTCACAAAGCTCCTTCGGGTTGAGCACTTTCATCTTCCCACATTCTGACTGTAATTTGCAGGTTTTTAGGGTAATGTTTGTCACTGAAGTGTGATATATCTATTGCATATGTGGATTGACACTGATCTGCAAATGTGTGATTTATGCCTTTTCTACCCCTTCTCATTTCTCTGTTTTTTTTCCATTTCTCCTGCCACACTGATTTCCAGCATGTTTTACTGCTCTAAGCCACAGAACAGTGACCTCTGTATATTTCCGGTTGTGACAGTCTTTTTAATTATCTAGGCCTATTTCTTTTATGTCTTTTAGTAAGCAACTCAGAGCTGTATTACTCATCCAAGGCAGTGCCGGCAGGGACATGATGAAGGATCCAGATTATAAACAGCTCCCAGCAGGTCCAATACAGCCAGAGCCCCGCAGGGATTTCCAAGAGCTCATGGAATAAAGCCAATTAAGTGGAAGTCCTCTGAACACTTATTATCTCTTTTCATGTGAAGAGTGCTGACCAGAAGACTTGTGTCATGCATGAAAGTCAATTATGTTCGCTACAGGAAAAGCTAGTTATTGTGGAGCAAAGCATTTTGATCTGTTAGCCATGACTGCTAATTGAGGAATGTGTTTGTTTGAGAGATTTTTCTCAAAACAAGCTCAACCCATGGGGGAGGCTTAGGAATACTTTGGGTGAAGCTTTCTTCTCATTATATACAGAACTGGACACAATACTTGGCAATAAAATAGCAAAAACCACAGGGAAATGACCAAATAGTTACGCTCGCATAGCATTTTTAATGGAAACAGCAATATCGGAGGAGGAATATCACCACTAGCCAAACAGCTGAAGCAACCACTTTCCAAATCACATGCAATTAAGATGACAGCCTGTTGCTTGAAATAACATTAAGGCACTTGAGGAAAACACGCTTGTTACAGGAGCAGTGAGGTAAGTGATTGCGATGTCAGACTAGACGACACTCCGGTTTCCTCGTCTCAGCTCATCCACTTGACCGGAGGTCTTGCTGGCATGGTTTTTTTTTTTTTGTGTAGTCGGGTGTTTACATCAGACAGCGACATAAGGCTGCACAGCCGCACTTCTGTGCTGACATTCCGGCGACTTTCATAACCCCCCCCCCCAATGTGAGCTGGTGAGACAAACACTGTTTGTTACGTCGGTTCAGTACAATGAAGGGCCTGTTCGAGAGGTCGTTGAGTCGTCACCAAAAAGACCACAAAGTGTTGGTAAGCTCTTCATCCAATAGAGCAATGGAATCACATGCGTCTCATTTTTTTTGCTCAGTTTGAAACTAAGTGTGTTTACTTTTACTGCCTCCGTTGTCATCTTTCATAAGAAGTCCTTGTTTAATCGAGAGAAACACAGATCCACTCATTAAAGCGTCATTACATAAATCATAGTGTCCGATTTTTGTTTACTCTGATAAAAGATACTTTCATGCTGTCCTCTCCTCAACCTAATGGAGAAAAAAAATTAGCTCTTTAGTTAAGTAATAAAGTCTCATATCAGGGTTGTATTGATGTTTCAGTCACACTGACCTTGATTTCCCTCTTTTTGTTTGAAAGTGTGACTCATCCTTTACTTGTCTAACTTTAAACCAATTTAACAAGCTTGTGGGGGAATTTTAGCTTATCTTTAATTCTCATTAATTTTCTTATGACAGCACATTCACAAGAGCCAATTCTTGCATTAGATCTAATTTATTTTCCTATTATGCAATGCAGTTAGAGATAAAAAGCTAAACCACTTACACATATGATATGTATTGAGACTTTGGCAATACTGACGGATAATTGTTGTAAAGTTGTCGCTTTTGGGGAATATTAAGGTATGTTTAACTCTTGTCAGCTGTATAAGGATATTTGACTGGTTGTAGTGGGCGTGCCCAAACATCAACGCTGAAGAGACACCTTGAGAGAACCAGGCAGCTGATTGGTGCGGCCATTGACCCGTGTGACAACTGATCAGGAGCGGACTGATTGACCGCCTTCTTAAAGTTTTGGTTCTTTTAGCATTAGTTTTATATCTATGTGTGTGCTTGTGTAAAAGCCTTGTGTTCAATGTCAAGAGGAGAAGAGAATAAACTTAACCAATTTCGAAATGGTTTTTATGTTGCGCCCTCTTTTTCCCACATCACGCCAGGCTCACGACTCAACGCTTTATGATATCGTAAAACTGGCCACACATTACACACATCGTTCTATTGGAATAAACTTGTGCCATCTGGAACACATGGCTGATATTCTATAATTCATGCAGGCAAATACGCTAAATCGATAATGTGTGACTTTATCCCAAGCTCTTCCCATCAGTAGATCAGCCTGTTCTTGTTTTTATAGGCACAAATCTTTAATTGTTAAATGTGCCTAAAATAAAAAGATTTTAAAAAAACGTGAATAAAGTCACAAATAGTGAAGACTACCAACAGCATTTGCAAAAAAAGAACAATAAATCCTTGTTATTCTTTGAACAGGTAGCTGCATGTGTGCACATGTCTCGACAGTCATTAGGTGGGAGTAAACGGAGTGGGCACATCCAATCTGTGCACGTGATCGTGGTTCGATATCTGAGAGATTCGTACACGTGAGCGTGTCTGTGATCCTAATGGATCACTTATTGGACTCTGTTTTTGCAGATGGACCTGTAGGTTTAGGAAATCAAGAGGTGTGAGGAGAGACTGTCAGGGGAATTGACGTAGGCAGACTAATAGAGTCACAGTATATATACAGGTGGTGTGTGTATATGTGTAGGTCATGTGATTACACAAAAGAATATCATGATTGATGGTTTAAAACAAGGAATTGTAGCTATCATCCCTGCAGACTGTCTTGTCTCATCTAAAGACAGCAGTTTGGTGGGAGGGCTGGTAACAAAAGTGAGGTAATTTATTCTGCCATAGGTTTATTTCCAATAAGTGGGTATCTGCAAGGAAATTTTAATCAAATGTAATGAAACTTGAAGTAAGAGTGTGCAACTTATTCATCACAGTCAACATGACGTCCAGTGGAAGCGAAACGCTGGGAAAAGGTTACGCTGAGTGCCAACGTTGGGAGCAGTCAGCACTCATGTATTCCTGAGCTATCTTTAGTCAAGTAGAAGGTGATATTTAAGCAGGATATCGATTCAGTTTTTTTTTTTGTTTTTTTTTCCTTTTTAAAAAGGAGTAAGCCCCACAATTCCTTGGGAAGTCAATGCCGCTCTGAAAGGTATCTGCTATAAAGAGGTTTTTCAAATAACCAATTCAGGCTCTTCTTTTCAAGTGTTTATAGTTGAATCTGTTGTCATGTGCTACTTTGTTGATGTAGCATTGCACTGCTGTTGGTTTCGTTTCTGCCCCCCCACCTGTTCCACAAGAAGCGAGTAGTTTGTTGTTGTCCACTTCCTGTAGTGTTTACCCACCGCCAGTTGCCTGGTTCGATTCTCGGTGGCATGTGAAAGAGTAGCGCAGTGCAGCCCATGACAACAAATGAAACGGCTCGCCTCGAGCTGTTTGTTTACTCTAATTAATATGGTTTGGTTTATGTTACCGGTTTCCTGTTTTGCTGCCATCTGCCCTTTCCATGGGTTTTTATAGGTAATATGGGAGATTTTAATATACGCTGACAGCAAAGTGTTAAACTATGTTCCAGTCCTTTTTATCACTTTGATTTCTAGTCATGGGTGAATACTATACCCTGAGTGTTATTTCTGTTCTTTATCACCTTTGGTAAATAACATCACCAATAGTAAATAGTATCAAGAATTAGTTAAGTCAACATCCAAAACAAGATCTCCCACAGATTAGACTGAAGCGGATTAAATGTTTCATTAGAAGGAAGCTATTATGGTTTCGCTGTATCTACACTAGACTTATTTCAATTAGCATATAATCCATGGACACACACAACTAGGGTGTGTTCTGGCTTTGTGACACAATAGGTTTCCCACCCTCTCGTGACAAGACTCGGCGTCAATCCGAGTCTAAAAACAACAAAACACCAGGGGAACAGAGGGATTGTCATACCAATGGCGGGCTCATACACACACACACACATACACACACATACACACAAAAGCACGCACTCGGTTACTGACAACTTGGCATTGCCCGGCAACATCACGTTGTGAGCCTTCTTGGGCGAAGCAGCCTCAATCTGTCGAGTGTAGACGTCAATGTGTGAAGTGTCCTGGCAGCCGCTGTTGAAAATGCTCCTAATTCCGACCGACGAGCACGCACAGTGTACACACAGAGGCAGCGTGCATGAAACACTGAGGAGGTCAGATGAATGGGATAAACAAACTCCGAGCAAGAAAGGCTGGTAATTGTTTACTTTTAACCTCAGACAACAGTGAAGCTATTGGTGTTAGCAGAGAGTTCTGCCCGTAGGGTTGCTAATCGTCCTTTGAAAAACGGAATCATCTTGTTTTCTAAACAAAAGTACACATAGGGTATTGAGCTAAAAAGGCAGGTGGGTTCTAGATATATTTATTTGGTGGAAAGTTGATAAAAATAGCTCCATGCATCATAAAGGTTGCAGACCTCTTCTTAGGGATCCTTAGGCCATCAAACTCTGCCTGAGAACTCAGTGTCAATGCTACCGTCATGGCTCTTTTCAGGGTTATTTTCCACCATAGTTTGTTCGGGGTGAAACCACACAGTCTGTTTGATCATCAACTGAAATGGATTCTTAGTGTTGTTTCTACAACAAAATGTTGCATTAAAAGTATTGAAAATCGCATTAACTTGTCATCTTTCTGATGATTTTAATGATCATGCGCCATCGTCACTCATAGGCTTCAATGTGTGGACTTATTAATCTCGAATACTTGGCCCCCTTTGACCGGTGAACTCCACAGCCAGTGTTCTCTTGAATAGGGTTGAAAAGGCTTCAGGTTGTCAGGACCCTAATGTCGATGAAGAAAGTAAAGAAAGTAAACGAATTAAAACTTTACTGGCTGAAGTTTGAAAGTGGTCAAATGGCAAAATGGTGTTGGCTATTTCAGCTACCAGGTTTCCCTCCAGTGAATCCAACTACCAGTTGGATTCAAGTTGCATGTCTTACTTTTGACATGAAATCAACTCTTTGTTTTGGCAGTTGCCGTAGATCTATATGCTTATGAACAATAGTGAGTGACATCGCATTACCTGTTGCCTGGTTGCTGGTTAAAATGCAGCGATGTATCATGAGATCCTTTCCTTAGTGATGGTTTGTGCAAACTGCACCCGATTGGTGTGGATCACACACGGCATGATGGGCCCTTTTGTTTTGATAGAGGTGGTTTCACCAGCTGGGCCAAGGCGCAGTGGTGTTGTGGTTTGTGCTCTTGAGTCTCAAATTCCTCACGGGTCTGTGTGTGATTGCATTTGACTCCGTGGCGTCTTATGTGATGGACCAGCGCACTACCCAGGATACACTCAATGCCAGCTAGGATGAACAACCCCATAACCTTGAATTGTATAAAGTAGCGATTCCTAGAAAAAAGATGGATTGATGGATAAGCTAAGAACAGCATTTGAACCATATAAACATGTCAACACGCCCATTTCATAAAGGTCAAAGCATGTTTGTTAATTTGATAAATGATAAATTGACTTTACTAACAGTCTCAATGATGTTCATATTATCAGTCACAGCCTCCCATTCTCTTATACAGTCGAGCACTCACCCACACAACGACAAAAGCTGCCTTTTAATGTTCTTCCATTCTATTGCAAGCAACTTTTAGTTTAATGTCTTACTGAAGGACACAAGATGGGCTTTCCCATGGCACACCTTGACATTTAAAGGCACAAAGTCATAGCTGATGCTTTTTCAAAGTCTCAAATCAGAAGATTTTATTGTATTTTCTTCCCAAGCGCAATGTTGTCAAAAAACTAAAAAGCAGCAATATGAGGAACATTTCCAGGGTTTGTTCTGATTGTTTGTTGGAAAGACCTCTGGCATTTCTATTAAACATTGTCACATGAAAAATTGAAGAGAACCTACTCATGTACATGAGACAAAAACGACAGCTTTTACTCATTTTAATGAGAGTATGTCAGATCAATCCAGCAGCAGAAAAAACAATAGAACCAAATTAACTGACAAGTCAAATCTTCCTGAATAAGCAATTAGCGAGAGTTGCTATTCCTGTCTGGCTTCACAACCCCCCCTCCCAATGTTGAAAATCCACAGGACATCCCTGTGAATTTCCTCTCACTCAGCAGTAGCTCCAATAATACATTTTTTTCACACTTAACATGATTCATGATCTTAAAAATGTATTTTTAATCACCCCCCCCACCACCACCACCACCACCAATATCGTGACTTATTTCTGTCCAGTGCTTTCTCCCGCCAGTTTTGGCACTTCTGCCTGACTTCAGATCACAGTGATTCAGGGTTGCTGTTGGCAGCTCCTCGTCCTTGTCGCTCACTCGCTTTCATCCTCACGTAAACACACACATCACACACAGAGAGCCGGAGACTGTGTGAGTCAATCTGTGCGACGTGCAGGCAGAAATTGTTCTTTCTTTATACTTATGCGGACCACACAAACAGCACACACAGAAATGTGTGCTGTTTGCGTCATCTTCTATTTGCACTACTCCCCAGTTTCCTCAGGTTCACAGCTCCATGAATGATTTCTTCTCTTCAATGTAGAATGGCTTTGAGCCTCCCAGTTTGAAGGCATTTGAAGTGAACAGTCTATTTTCGTCATATCTGTATCACCTGGGCGACATTCAGAATAAAGCGTTAAAGTAATGAGTTACTGTTACGTCGTTTCTTTTGGCAGCAAGAACGTAGAATCCGATCTCGGATGAAATTGGTAACACAGACTTATGCTCAGCCCAAACAAGATTTTCAAGTGAGATTTGGCCATCCGTTTCTACGATGACTGTGTGAAAATGGCTTCTCCGAACATCTCAAAACTTGCAGTTTTGTACATCCGCATTAATAGTTTTTCTAGCATATCTGAAAATAGATCAAGAACAATGAAACTCAAATAACGTGCACATTTACTACACCAGCATTCGGATCACATGTGACAACATATTTTTTACATGCTCCGAATACTGACTGGGCCAAAAGGATGAAGAAATACATGATCAACTTGTGGACTTATATACAAACTACAGTTTTTCTGGTGTTTTCTAGTACTGCGATTGCTATCAGAACCTGAAACTTTGCTGGAATGAAAATGTATCATGATTATGCTTTCACGGTCAATCATTAAAGTATAATAAATGATACCAATTGCAGAGCTGCAGTTTCATTGCTAACTAACATGTAATCTTATAAACCAACATAAACTTATATAAATTACTCTGAACATGCGATTTCAAGTTTTGTACCTGGTTTGAGGCCTTTAAGTGTGATATTTGCATTTTCTCTTTCTTTCCTCAAAAAAGCCCGAAACAAGCGTGTTTGATTAACTGGTGACTCTGAATTGCTCAAGGTTGTGATTGTTTAACTGTATTTGCAATATGATGGATTGGCAACTTATTTATGGTGTAAGATAGATAGCCTGCAATCTTTAACCAGTTAAACCAGTGTAGAAGATTTACACAACATTTGGCTTCAATTTTAGTTTATTATTTTGTTTTGTCAAGGAACAATAGTCTCTCTGATCCATCAATAATCCCCATCATCTTTCATGGTATGATTAGATATTACACATTGGAGCAAAGATATTTACGTTTGAACCAACAAATAAGTCGAGGAAATATCAAGAAGGCTGATGCGGCAATTAGGGTGATAAAGCTCTTGAGAAAAAAAAAGGTACATGACTGAAATGAAACCTCTTGACATCCTGTTGAGTCACATTACCTGTTGCCTGAGTTCCCCTCTGAGCTATTCAATTTATCAGGCCCCACAATCCAAGCTGGGAACATTTACAGCAGCACGTTGATTCACCCTGTAAATGTAACCTCAGCTTAGATATTGAAGATCACACAAATAAAAGGACTGACATGGATGGCTTTTAAATATGCCAGATGCTGAAGTCCATCATATTGTGACTCAGGAGAATCTCAGCTGCTGCTTAACGCTTCATATTGTAAACCAGGAGAGAGTTGTCTGAAGAAAATTTGCTTTTAATGGCAGAATGTCCTTTTCAATGTTTGTTAAATAACACACATGTACGTCTTTGAAGCCCGGAGTTCATCAGTATAACCAAACTTGAGATAGCTGCCACAACATGATTTATTCATCACATTTAATCCAGAAAAAACTCATTAATCTCGCATGTGAGTGAGCCACAGTTTTGTTGTTTTGTCATGAAAATAAAGGAAAAACCTTCACTCTGTCTTTAGTCTACCATTTTCTTCTTTCAGAGGTTTTTCAGTTTCTTCTGCTCCATTGTCAGTGGCTTCTTCCGTCTCGTCTTTTTACCTATTCCACTCAGGATTCAACAATGTTGCAAACTTCACAAAAATGTTTCTGGCCCAATGGGACGCTTCGGGTGTTTGATTAGGAGCCGCACTGGCTCGAGGAGAACCTGGAAAAGAAAAGCTGGTCCTTTTTCCGAGTAAGAAACTTGTTTGATCGGGTGGAAAAAATACTTGACGGTAGAGAAAGACAGGTTGGCTATGAGAAGTATAATCTTACGGGAAGAGAGTTTGTCCAGTAAACTGATGACAGACCGGTGACCGATGTTTGACTGTGTGCAGATGATCGGCTGTTAGGAAGAATAAGGTTAGTGTGTGACCAACAAGAAGGTCCTTCAGACATAATCGAATTAAAGAGTGAGTCTGTGTGTGATGTGAGAAGCCTGATGTGAACCTTTTCCAGATCGTACCTCTACCTGGAAGTGAAGTCGCTCCATAGTAGACGTGGGCCTCGGTAAAGCCACCACCAGCAAATCTGCTGTGCCGCTTGAAGACGGATGGCTCAGTAATGTGGCAGCACGACCGTGGAAATTCACCCAGCTTCTCTTTTTTCATTTGTGAAACTGACAAAGGCAGGGTACACAAACACAGAGCACGTCATGGGGTTTTTAACCAAACACTCACCCAGCTGTGCAACTTATCAACGCTCGCTGGGGATCTTTCTTGTTTTAATCCAGTTTATGCTCAGAAAAACACACACACACAAAAATCAAACCACTGGATTCAGATATTCTCTGCAATGTCTCACACGCATACTGCACTTATTTTTTTCTCTCCCTTCTACAGTATTAATCAAGCCTTACTGGGAAGTGAATTACATTTCCAGGGATGTAACCCAGAGCAAAGCCGGCTGGCAATTAGAAGTGTGTGACAGCGAGACTGTTTTTCCCCGTCTCGACAGAAGAAAGGAAAGAAAAAAAAGTCAGTGGGATGATAGACTTTGCATGCAGGACTGTACTGACTTGACGAGTCTTTCCACTTAAATAAATGTTCCATGGTGTAGTTTTGACGAGACAATGCAGGGCCCTTCTTTTGTAAGAAGCCGGCATGCTAATGGTTTCTTCACAGCACCTTTTTTTTTCACAGAAAAAAAAAAAAGGGGGGGGGGGGGGGGGGGTAAAATG